>CM056607.1:24483649-24539635 GCA_029721355.1 Tegillarca granosa
TCTATATAGTAAAACTACTCAAGATGGTGGCACGTTTTAACTAAATAATAAAACTACTCATGCTGATTTTACATGTTTAACAATAAACAAAACTACTGATGCTGACGGTAAGTGTTTAACTATATAGTAAAGCTATTCATGCTAATGGTACGTGTTAAACTATAAACAAATCTACTGATGATGATGGTACGTGTTTTACTATATAGTAAAGCTATTCATGCTAATGGTACGTGTTAAACTATAAAACCAAAACTACTGATGATGATGGTACGTGTTTTACTATATAGTAAAGTTATTCATGCTAATGGTACGTGTTAAACTATAAACAAAACTACTGATGATGATGGTACGTGTTTTACTATATAGTAAAGCTATTCATGCTAATGGTACGTGTTAAACTATAAAACAAAACTACTGATGATGATGGTACGTGTTTTACTTTATAGTAAAGCTATTCATGCTAATGGTACGTGTTAAACTATAAACAAATCTACTGATGATGATGGTACGTGTTTTACTATATAGTAAAGCTATTCATGCTAATGGTACGTGTTAAACTATAAAACAAAACTACTGATGATGATGGTACGTGTTTTACTATATAGTAATGCTATTCATGCTAATGGTACGTGTTAAACTATAAAACAAAACTACTGATGATGATGGTACGTGTTTTACTATATAGTAAAGCTATTCATGCTAATGGTACGTGTTAAACTATAAAACAAATCTACTGATGATGATGGTACGTGTTTTACTATATAGTAAAGTTATTCATGCTAATGGTACGTGTTAAACTATAAAACAATCTACTGATGATGATGGTACATGTTTTACTATATAGTAAAGCTATTTATGATGATGGTACGTGTTTTACTATATAGTAAAGCTATTCACGCTGATGGTACGTGTTAAACTATAAAACAAATCTACTGATGATGATGGTACATGTTTTACTATATAGTAAAGCTATTTATGATGATGGTACATGTTTTACTATATAGTAAAGCTATTTATGATGATGGTAAGTGTTTTACTATATAGTAAAGCTATTTATGATGATGGTAAGTGTTTTACTATATAGTAAAGCTATTCATGATGATGGTAAGTGTTTTACTATATAGTAAAGCTATTTATGATGATGGTACGTGTTTTACTATATAGTAAAGCTATTCATGATGATGGTAAGTGTTTTACTATATAGTAAAGCTATTTATGATGATGGTAAGTGTTTTACTATATAGTAAAGCTATTCATGCTAATGGTACGTGTTAAACTATAAAACAAAACTACTGATGATGATGGTACGTGTTTTACTATATAGTAAAGCTATTCATGCTAATGGTACGTGTTAAACTATAAAACAAAACTACTGATGATGATGGTAAGTGTTTTACTATATAGTAAAGCTATTCATGCTAATGGTACGTGTTTAACTATATAGAAAATCTACTGATGATGATGGTACGTGTTTTACTATATAGTAAAGCTATTCATGATGATGGTACGTGTTTTACTATATAGTAAAGCTATTCATGATGATGGTACGTGTTTAACTATATAGTAAAGCTATTCACGCTGATGGTACGTGTTAAACTATAAAACAAAACTACTGATGATGATGGTACGTGTTTAACTATATAGAAAATCTACTGATGATGATGGTACATGTTTTACTATATAGTAAAGCTATTCATGATGATGGTACGTGTTTTACTATATAGTAAAGCTATTCACGCTGATGGTACGTGTTAAACTATAAAACAAAACTACTGATGATGGTAAGTGTTTTACTATATAGTAAAGCTTTTCATGCTAATGGTACGTGTTAAACTATAAAACAAAACTACTGATGATGATGGTAAGTGTTTTACTATATAGTAAAGTTATTCATGCTAATGGTACGTGTTAAACTATAAAACAAAACTACTGATGATGATGGTAAGTGTTTTACTATATAGTAAAGTTATTCATGCTAATTGTACGTGTTTAACTGTAAAGCAAAACTACTGATGCTGATGGTACGTGTTTAACTATATAGAAAATCTACTGATGATGATGGTACATGTTTTACTATATAGTAAAGCTATTCACGCTGATGGCACGTGTTTAATTATATAGTAAAACTTCTGATGCTGATGGTACGTGTTAAACAAAAACTAAGTTAAACTATTGATGCTGATGGTACGTGTTTAACCGTTAAGAAAAAACTACTGATGCTGATGGTACGTATTTTACTTTATAGTTAAACTATTCATGCTGATGGTACGTGTTAAACTAAATAGTAAAGTTATTCATGCTGATGGTACTTGTTTAACTGTAAAGCAAAACTACTGATGCTAATGGTACGTGTTTAACTATATAGAAAATCTACTGATGATGATGACACGTGTTTAATTATATAGTAAAACTACTCATGCTGATGACACGTGTTTAATTATATAGTAAAACTACTCATGCTGATGACACGTGTTTAATTATATAGTAAAACTACTCATGCTGATGACACGTGTTAAACTGTAAAGTAAAGCTATTCATGCTGATGGCACGTGTTTAATTATATAGTAAAACTACTCATGCTAATTTTACGTGTTAAACTATATTGTAAAACTACTCATGCTGATGGTACGTGTTTTACTATATAAAAACTACTCATGCTGATGGCACGTGTTTAATTATATAGTAAATCTATTTATGCAAATGGCACGTGTTTAACTATATAGTGAAACTACTCAAATTCCTATTAATATTACTATGCAATCATCAGTAGTTCCCAAAACGCTATTATACAAATGTGTGTTAGAGATATAGATATCACATCAATGCGATTACTAATACATAATGATGTGATTCCAATATTTACCGTAGTATTAATGTATTCATGACCATGACAAGTGTATAACAATGTTTACAGTGTTTCGTTTTATTTTTTTATTTTGATTGTTATAAATTCACTTGATAATTCATTAAAACATAACAATTAACTTAACTACATCCCAAATGCACCCGAGTTGTAAATATGTAAAAGAACCTAATCATGATATATGTGTTGGCCGAGGCGTCTAAAGTTTTGGCTTTCGGATGATAGCGCAACTTGTTTAGTTTCCTGCACCATCCTTACACTAATTGTCCCGATATTTTTTTTAAATAAGTGCAAAAACTTCATTTTCTTTGAGCTAATGATCTCTAGTCGCATAGAATTCAAATCTATCGAGACAAATCTTACTATATTCAAATTTAGTCTTTTCCCGGTTACTTTGAGTTCCTACACCATCCCGACACTGAATACAAGTGGAAGGTCGTGGGTTCGAACCCCGGCCGGGTCTGACCCAAGACTTGAAAGTGGGTTGTGGCTGTTTTTTCGCCAAGTACTCGGCATTACGAAATGAAAGTCACGGTTCTTTCGGATGGGAACTAAAAATAAACGAGGTCCCGTGTCATGGCAGGCATAGCACGATAAAGAACCCTGCTGTATAATGCCATCAGCGCAACGCACAGGCAAAATTTCTGCACTTTCGCGTATAGCTGGCGACGTCTTGATATAAGTGAAATATTCTTGACTGGGACGTTAAACACCATTACTCAACTCAATTCCGACACTGAATACATCGATATAAGTGAAAAAAGCGAAAATATTTCGTTTTTTTTCGATGTTCGAGTGCTCATTCATCGCCTGGGATCGAATCCAATTGAGGCATATCTAAATATTGAAAAGAATTTCAGTTTGTGTCCGGTCCCTCTTGATTCAGTTCTCATGATATTCCAGCATTGGTAAAAATCGATTTTCTTGACTGAGTTTTACTTGAAACGGAAATCAACGATGTGACATTACATATGAATAAAACACGTGTTAATCATTGTAATAATAACATATGTAGAATATTCGTTACGTGCCGTAATTTACATGTATGTGCCATGTGAAGAATTGTGAGTTTTTACCAAAAGAAAAATACAAAATTCTACAAATATCATGTGTATTTGGCAAACTTTCCGATGGCGTCTGAAGTAAAGAGTAAAGAATGAAAAATATGGAAGAAACTTGATTTTATAAACGTTAGCTTGCTTTTGAACTTAGACTGGTAAAAAAGCATTATATTTAAGTGTACATACGTTTAACCGGAAGGTCGTGGGTTCGAACCTGTGTCGGGTCATATATAGACTTTAAAACTTATTATATTGCTTTTTCGCCTGGAGCCCGACATTAGAAGGAGAGAGTATCGACTGGTTCTTTCAGTGTTAGGTTAATAGACTAGGGAAGTAGTATGCTTGCCTGCGGCATACTGACATCGCTCTGAGTGCACGTTAGTACACGGCAGAACATGATACACACTCGCACAACACACACATACATGAACTTAAATTAATTCATAGAGATGAGTGACCGTCGTAAATAGATGAAAAATGCTGATGCGACGTTAAACAGCATTACAGCAATGCAACAACAAAAGTAACGTTTCAAGGGAGGTAATAAACTGTCGCTGAACGTTGCAATCAATTAGAATTTTATCAACCTCCTCTGTCTGAACTGAAAACACTATAAAAACCCACGACAAGTCCACCTTAATTTTCACTGGAATGGATGAGTGTTTTTTTACTGCCTTCCGTATTTTTCAAATTCCTTTGACTGGCGTCCTTAAGGTATATTCCTTACTACTACTACTACTACTACTACTAATAATAATAATAATAAATTCCGTACTATAGCAATTTTTGTTCATATTTTTCTAAAATAGAGCATTCATGTTATAATTGTATTTTATGCTGTAACATTTAAGAACCAAGTAAAACTCAATGGTATAAAAACACTAAAATTACCCACACCGTTCGGCATCAATGTAACTTATTTCCGGTAAAAGCCGGAAATATTTTGAAAATCAGTGAACCTATATGTTGCTTGTAGCGTAGTATGTTTCCATTGTTTTGTTTTTATTGTTCATTATTGCAATTAAGGCATCGACGATCAAATACGTTTGCTTACAGTTAGCAAAAGATTGACAATTTGCTTACCAGAGGTGGAAATGTTTTTCAGGCACTCTGGATTCCCCACAATCTACCTCGAAATAAGTTGTCATCTTGACTTGACGCACAATATTTATCTTTCCATATCTATCGTAAATGCAATGGTTTAGATGATTTCTATAAAAACATAAAAGATATATATATATATATATATATATATATATATATATATATATATATATATATATATATATATATATATATATATATATATATATATATAATGATAATAATAATGATAAAACCCTTTTTGAAAATTATACCCTGGATATTTCTCAGGGATTTTTGCATCAATTTTGTATCATTATTTAACTCATTTTTTATAATTATGTTTTGATAACATTAATCTTTATAACCATACTTTAAAACTCATAACAAAAGTGTATTAAAATAATAAAAAGAACAACGAATGACATAAACGATCCATTTCACACCGAGTTCTGTAAACAAAATCTATCAAACTGTTTTTGAAACCGAATTTAAATCAATCTAGAACTGACTTGGATTAAATTTCACAGCATAATTAATTTTCAGATTTTCGATGTACAATAAAAATCAATCAAATAAAAATGTGTCTTTAGGGTATTTACAATATCAATTCGATATCTTTTGAATTTTTTTTTAAATATAAGATTTTGATCAATGCATCGATTTCTTTATATTCACTTTATCCAATTCGGCGTATAAATACCCCTTAAGTTTTTTGTAGATGCTATTTAACTATATATCCGGCTGTCAAAGTGTTTTATTCTTCCATTTTATACTGTTAGTAAATACCTGATGCCTAATCAATATAAGTATAAAAGGGGCATACCTTCAGAAATCCAAACTTTAAATAACGTATTATATATATTACATGTATTTAGGACCCATGGGAGAGTTATTGATTCGCAGATTGAATTTATACACTGCTAACTATTAATTGCACCTAAGCAAAAAGCTTAAACACATATAAGTGAGCAATAACTTAATGTAACTTAATAGTGTATTGCAATTATGGTTATGCATGAGTAAAAGTCATTTGTAAGCCGAGTTTTTTGTTTTGTATTGGACTAATTACCATCTTTAGTTGACGTTAGTATTTGATTGAAGTGTATGCTGCATAAGTAAACCATGTGTATAGGTATAAGAAATGTTCATTTCACTTGTTTTTCAACTGTTTTGGAAAGGTTCCCATACACAATATAATGCACTGAGTGGACAGAGCAGGGAACAATTAAAGTTACTTAAAGTTTTTAAATTTGCACTTAGCGAACATTATAATAAGTGTATTGAATTTTTTTCTACCCCAGAATAATAATTTTCAAAAAAACCCATAAATCATAATGATTATGATTTATGAATAATGCATTATTTCCCATTTGGTTTGTGTATTTTTCAATTTTTTATTGACACGAAAAAATCACCATAATACTATATCCCTATTAAAAATCGTACGACTCTGTAATACTGTCAACAAGAAGATACGGTATGATAGCGCGTATGTTTTTGATTTAAATATTTTCTAATCAGAAAGAAAAAAAAATGAAAAATGAAAAAAAAGGTTTTAAGTTTTTAATTTTCAAACGATTCGCATTAATTTGTCTATTAAAAATCTTGAATTTAGAAAAATTCTAAATTTTTAAATAATTGTTTTAAGTCAGGAAAAAAGTTTTATTTTCAATTTCAAAATGATCTTCCTTGAAGTTGTCAGTTGAAAAAAGAAAAGTTTTATAGATAATTTAAAAGTGATTTGCCAATCTTTCTTTCTTTCTTTCTTTATTTGTTTGTTGCCGTGTCCTTGTGTAAATTGGGATTTGTCAAGTTGTTTTTTCAAACACGTGTACTTATGCAACTTAAAAAGTATTTTATAGTTAAATATACCAGTGAGATCACAAAATAACTTATTGTTAATAGTAAAAAAGAAGGATGTTCAAAAATAACTTCCCAAAAAGACCTTTGTTCACGTTGGTTATGAGCTTGCTGTAAAGAATACCTAACAACATAAACTGTCCGATTATCTTCTTTTTCAAAGTAACATAAATACAATTTTTTGTCATTGTTATATGTATAGACAAATAGAAAAGAAATTATGATTGTTAAAAATATTTAAAAAGCAAGAAAATACAGGTATTTAAATATCACAGATGATGTTTGCATTCTTTAATCTATTCAGTTTTTCTAAAATTCATGAAAACCCTTTCGAATGATTGCAAAACCAGAAACATGTATAATTATAGGTTAAACAACATTTAATCTTAACAGCTTCTTTGCATGCAGGCAGATTAATAACGATAGCGGGAATCGTTGACATTAAATATAGTTATCCGTTTAAGATGACTTAAATTCATTCCGATTGTTTCTACCTAAAACATCGCAGACATGATTGATTGACAGACAGACAGAGAAACCGTGACACACACACACACACACACACACACACATTTATATATATATATATATATATATAGAGAGAGAGAGAGAGAGAGAGAGAGAGAGAGAGAGAGTTAATCACATTTGTCTGAACTTGTGGCCCTTCATTAGTTCATAGAAATCGCTCATTTCTCAAAGTTACGATTTTCTTCGTATTTGTTGGGGGTCTAGGAATTTAAAGGAATTTAAGCGACTTTAAAAAAAAATCTATGAGTAGCCATTATATTTGACAAAATTGTTTATATGACCTGAATATTGGATTTCGAGGTTCCAGGATAAAATTTGACCTTGTTTCCTAATTATTTTGACATTGTCAAAGTAAAGCGATTTAATTTGCAAGATAATGCGGTATATTATAATTTAAAGTCTTTAAAAAGAAATATATACACATTGTCTGTTAAATTGAATGTGCAGTCGCATGCCCGTCTTTCATTATTACAAAATACAAAACATTATTAACAAATGAGGCCGTAGAGTAGATGTGAAATTAAATCTCCGCAGGATTTGATCTCAAACTTTTATATCAACCCTGAAAGGAGCTCTTTCATATGTAGAACATAGGTATTTAAACTAGTACAAAAATCTTGCTTATTCAATTACATATATATTAAAAAAAACATTTTGATGGTGTGTGTGTTTATATAGGAAGGCATGATAAAAATTAATGTATTATACAGAGCACTATACTAAATATCTCAATCGTGTCATTATATCCCTCGGATTTGTTCACACTAGGAGGTAAATAGTATTTTACTACTTATTAAATATTATACACAATATTTACATCTAATAGTTTAAAGATTGTTTATTATATAAACATACCTATTATTATTTATTTATTGTTCACAATTTTTAAGCTATTTAACTTGATCGTAAACGTCATGATTTGTTCAGGGTTGCAATACACGAACTTGACGCATTTAATTTATTATAACATCACGATTTTTACTTTATTCATGCTTTGATATTTAATTGTTCGATTTGATTTGGTTTCAGGATTAACTAAATTATTGTCGGTCTTAATGAAGTAGCAAGGGATTATGGGTAATCAAAAAGAAGCGCAAGATGACGAGAAGCAGCCCGTCACAGGGAATGAATCTCAGCCTCCTCCAACTCAGTCAGAAGTTACCTACCACGCACCTGCTAAACGTAAGTACAATTTAATATTGTTTATTAGTTGACAAAATATTTTTTCTGGCACTTACGACTACTTTAGTGCAGCTAGTAGAAATATCGCTTCGTAATTTTGCCACTTTAAAATTCGAGATGAGCTAAATGAATTATTGTTGGTTTTTTATTTTTAGTAAATATTAATTTCAGCTTGTAGAATTATCTTTAGGTACGTTAAGATGTTCTTTAGTTGTAAGTAAAGTCGCTTTATAAGCCGATTTCAAGTTCAGCTTTAATAATTGTCGCCAAATTGATTTGTTTAGCTGTAAAAATGTCCCTCCTTAGGAGCTGGAGTTCGGTTGCGTAAAGCGGTACTACAGCTGTAAAATTCTTGTCCTTTAATCGAAATTTAATTCGAAATAGGATCAATTTAATAAACATTTCAGATAGGTTATATCTGTTGTTGTCGCTAAGCACTATTTATTTTGAAACCACACATACAGTAACAGTTCGTGTCTGATTTATCAGAAGTCGTTTATTAGGTATTAAAAAATAAGAAATAAATACAAGTGTAAATAAATAAATAAATAAACGATTTATCAATTCCTTATAAATTATATGTTCATTGCTTACCTGTAGGTAGAAAATACTGCGAGTTCACTTTTTATTGAAAATTACTTAATTAATTTTGACGGGGTCGTTAAACACCGTTTACTCACTTACTCTCAACATTAATTAGTTTTATAGAAAATAGATTATATTTTTTAAATCTATACTTCAAAAATGGGTCACGTTATAGAAAAGAAAAAATCAAAACAAACATTTAATGAAAACATTACTTTAAACCGCGGTACATGTATACCAAAATATATTTTGTTTTTAATAACTTGTGCAAATATTTTATAAAATTTGTTATTAGAAACATTTATATGTCTGAATGTTGGTCCAGTTTTTAGTATGAAATGTCACTGAAAAATTGGCATGTCTTATGTGGGACCAGGATTTGTAATATGTGTGACAGTTTAAGCCCGATAATGAGACTATAAATTTTCATTGTAACCAGTTAAAGTACAAACTGTACTTATATCAGAACAATCAGTTCTGAAATGGTGATGGAAACTGGAGTATTCGGGGATAACCATACAAACTGACATACTTTCTTACCCCAGGGTCTGTGTTTGTAGGCTTCCAACTAGGACAGTGAAAGGAATTGTGTTCCGTAAGTTTAAGATATGGACAACTCTAGCAACTAGTCCCTTCTCCCAATCAAGGGGAGAGTAGAGTCCAAGTACATATGTACTTGATACTAAGTTATTTATAATATAGTCGTAATACTGATGATATATATATATATAATAAAAAGATTGTTTATTGTGTTGTATTCAATTTTTTCATGTTTGATTCTCTTTGCAATGTGTTCTTCTTAGCAATGATAATTATCAATTTCAGGTGTACGACTCTTTATTTAACGAATAATAATTATAATAGAAAACATAGATGGATAAATAATTAAATAGATAAATAAATAAATGAAAAACTGAAAAAAATAATTTGGAAGACAAAATCGCTTCACATTGTCTCATTGGTTCTTGTTCGAGAGTTTTGTAATTGTCTTATCTTATGTCTTGTTCTTGATTGCTTTTCTTTTTGTCTTGTACACGTTTCTCAGTTGTTATAGATTTGACTTCTACGTTAAACTTGCCTAGTGGTCTCAATAGATATTTGTCTTTTTTTTTTAGTGTTGTCTGTCTGTATCATAATAAAAAATTTATAAATGTTTGTGGTTGCAGTGCATATTTGCCAAGAACATGCTCTTAGTTGAAACAAGTTTCTCGGTTCGTATTTTGACGTATGTGAATTGATAAGTTCTATAAGTGGAAGACCATACTATTTTTTATAATTTTGGAACTATGAAGCATCCTAAAACATATTTGATAAGAAAAGCCTTAGAGTTTATTTATATCTGTATCTTGAAATGTATAAAATGCTACATTTGTACTAAAGTAATTTTGTAAAATATTAAAATCGATTAATAGCCAATAAGTCGGGCAAAAAACAATTATTATTGCTTGGCGGAAATATTAAGTATTATTTTTGTTCTAAAATCGAACGAAATGCCCAGCAAAACAAAACAGC
Organism: Tegillarca granosa; assembly: GCA_029721355.1. Taxonomy (NCBI): domain Eukaryota; kingdom Metazoa; phylum Mollusca; class Bivalvia; order Arcoida; family Arcidae; genus Tegillarca; species Tegillarca granosa. The sequence continues at coordinate 24,494,327 of CM056607.1, forward strand.
ATCTAACCACCAGCCATGCAGAACGTTTAAAAGTTCTGTTTGTTAGCTAGTTGGATTAAAGTTAAGATGCCTTTATAACTGGCAAAATAAATAAATAAATAAATAAATAAATAAATAAATAATAAAAAAAAATCAAAAAAGAAAAACTAATAAAAAAATACATAAATAAATAAATAATAAATAAAAATAAATAATAAAAAATAAATATAAATGAATAAATAAATAAATAAATAAATAAATAAATAAATAAATAAATAAATAATCATAATTAAAAACATAATAATAATAATAAAAAAAATAATTATAATAAAAAACCTTATTCTTCAATAAAATCGAATGGTGTCCAGTAAAACATATATCGCATTTCAAGCCAGATTTTTTTTTTATAAAAATTCATTAGCAAAGGAAAATCTAATAAACTACTCGCCCAACACCACCACTAAAATTGACAATGGGCTATAATGGTAAATCATGTTTACAGAACCAATTTGTGGACATTATATCAATGTTCATGTTATAGGAACCAGATAATATTGGTGACAAAAATGTTGTAAAGTATATTATCATAATATCAATTCTGTGTTAAGCGTTATATTGATTCTGAATGTGTCAAATCAAAGAAACGTTTAAACACTGACATTATAAAATCGTTACGTGTAATGAGGTATAGATTCAAACACTCTTTAGATCGCGATACCAAAACATTCTCTATTGTTCTTGGTTAATATTAAGTTTACCAAAATCTCAGATTTGAGATGATAATAGGTATTTTTCTATCCGTGTGAAGTTTTTTATTATTTAAAACAATTTTAATGATTGATGATACCAATATGAAAGCTCTTTAAAAGTAAACGGATAATATTTCAACAGAATAGTTATTGACAACTATATTGTTGTTGAAATAAAGATTATAATCAATTATCTGTTTTTATTATGACTTGCCGTATGTGAACTTCTTTATTATTTATGCGTCAATACCTGCGAAAAACAAAACTTTGGACAGCACAGAACTTTGGTACATAAATTAATGTATTTTAATAAAAGTTTAAAAAAAAGTTTGACAGCGTAATGTAGTCATTTTGTTCAATTTTGTTTCAATTTTATCTTCGCCGTGGGTGTAACAATCCAAGTATGCGCAAGACATGTGATGTTATTAATCTGTGGACGCATTTAAACTTGACGGAGTATTACCGGTACAAGAAGAATAAACATACGCTTTCGAGAACCATAGAACATCTCTTTGTGTCTCGCTTTTGAAATATTATATAATAAATCGTTTTGTTTATTTTGTTAAAATACTGTGAATAACGCCCCTAACGTTGCGGGTAACAATTGTGAGAACTTTGTGGAAAGTTTCAGACCATCGATGAATTGTGAACTTTAGGTAAGGCGCGAGAAAATCTTGTTTTGGAGAATACTGCTAGGGATGTCTAGTGTATACTTTTAGAAACCTTTTAAACGAGTATTTGTTCTTACGGTTTTATCGAAATTATAAATCTTGTTTCGTCTCGATTTTTTAAAGATATGGGGTTGTATGCATTTTCATACTAAGTGATTTTATTTTAACAAAATAATCATAGCCATATCTGTCACATTGACTTTAAAGTGATACGATCACGAAAAAACCAAAGATAATATATGTATTGACTAGCTGTTGTAACGACGCCTTAAATACCAGTCCTAATATATTTTACATTAACTGGCTAGTTTTCCGACCTCGATAAACCCATATTAACTGACTACTGCCAGTCCATAATTGTTTGTCTTATACAAATTTGTAGAATAAAACTCCATATTTAAATTAAATCTTCCAAAATTATTTTAAAAAAAAATGAATGTAAAATTTACTCACCAAATGGGGGAAATAGACTGATATATATTTTTTTAAAGAAAAGTAACAACAAATTCACTACGTCCAAAATATCCCTTGGGCACCTTCCAAGTTTACAACAAAAGAAATGATATGTGTGATTATTTGAATATTCATGATGATCACCCCTTGAAAAATCCGATCATCAATGAACACCCGATTACTAACTAATAGCTTTTCCCTACATTTTTCTAATTAGAAAAAAATCAAAACTTTTTCTCTTAATCTTTTGCATTTTTGGGCATTGATTTCTTTTTCAATTCATTTTAAATTCACCAACATGCAATGTGATTTGCAAAAAAATTCATTTGACCCTTTTAACATTAAAATACCAAGATGTAATCTTGGGTAATGCCCAAATCGATCATTGAAGTCTTTAATTATTTTTTTCAAAATCTGTTCAATGTTCAACAAACTCTGAGAAGTTTTTTTCATTTAAGAATCGCGCATTGCGATGTTCAAGAATTTTGTTAAGTCAATTTTTTTTTAAATTTAATCTTGTTATTATTTTAATAAGGAAAGCTTTAAATAAAAGAAATATTTAGAGAGAGAAAAAAATGTAACATGCAAGATGCCATGTAAAGCAAAAATGATGAATGTCACACACTAATGTGTCACTGCGAATTTTGATTAATTTTCATAGAAAATCTAATTAATTTGATTTAATTGGGATATTTTTCGCTTACTTGATTCTAGTCGTAATTGCGCATTGCGATGTTCAAGACCCAAGTAAGTGAAAAATACCAAACTAAATTCAAGTTAATTGGATTTTCTATTAATGTCACAAACATGAAGAACATCACTAGAACCATTTGTGGCCCAAGAGTTGAGTTGAGTAATGGTGTTTTACGTCCCAGTCAAGAATATTTCACTTATATCGAGACGTCGCCAGCTATAGGCGAAAGTGCAGAAATTTTGTGCGTTGCGCTGATGGCATTATACAGCAGGGTTCTTTATCGTTCCACGCCTGCCATGACACGGGACCCCGTTTATTTTAAAGAACCGTGACTTTCATTTCGTAATGCCGAGTGCTTTGCTAAAGAACAGTCACTACCCACTTTCAAGTCTTGGGTCAGACCCGGCCGGGGTTCGAACCCACGGCCTTCCACTTACGGAGCGAGCACTCTACCAACTGAGCTACCGCAGTGGCTTATGGCCCAAGAACAATTCTAGAAACTTCTTACTGATTTTCGTCAGGAAATTTGTGTATTTGATCGTCACTGATGACTCAAAACTTTCAAAACTCTATACCGATGAGAAAACGGAATATTTTCAGCATGATAAATGCTTTGGTTTCTAAAACAATAAATAAATGTATATCAGTAACTAAATAAACTAAAAAGTCTCATAACATCCATTTTATAAGATCATTTTCAAAAATTATATTTCGAAAAAATGAAATCATTAAACATTTTCCTTAAATAAACAACTTTAAAAAATATGTTATCATTTGATTAGAAATATAAAGATAAAATACAGCAAAATAATAATTTAAAAAAAATGTGCAGAAAAATAAGTGCAGATGGACTAAAACGTATGTTGTATATGAATATTCGACACAAACACACGAGCTTACTATGTCACAAAGATACAATCAAAAATACAGCATTAATAATATCCAAAGGGAGTTTATTATTTCAGATATATTCTTGAACACACACTGATCAAAGTGAAGTTAAAACGTTAAGTTTATAGAAGCAATATTGTAACCACTTTGTTAAACGATACACAAGTTTTTTGTATTTCACGGTGTTACTAGTGAATAAATCAATTGAAATCATGGGAAGAAACATCAAATTTATTTTAACTCGACACATTACGTCAAATGAACATGGCATGCATTGGCTGTATATCTGAGTGTTAAATGTGCTCTGATTCGACTTTCACTAAGTAATATTTCATTTTGAAATTTATTGTGGCATATAACCATCAAGTTTCAAGCTAAAACAATCAATATGACTATTTCTATTGGAACATTAAATCAAAACTGTCTAATTTCATTTAAACGAATATTAAACATATGTTAAAGCGTCAGTAGTTTATTGTGAAATTGAAACCTGACAATATGTTCATTTCCAATTTTTTAAAAACTAAAATAGCAAACAAATTGTGGAAATTAAAAAAAAATTAAAATAGCTATATTTGCCAGCTAATTTTTTGTAATGAATCTTTTCTTTTACATAAATTTATAGCATGCAATGAGAATTTATTTATTGTATCAAATTTGATGCAAATTGACAACAATTGGCAATTGACACGCAACAACTTTGTATTGAGTTAGTGCCACAATTTTAATGAGAATCAGTTGGTTATATTACATAACATAGCTATTAAAATTCTTTATTTTCAGGTCCCACATCTTAATATATTTTCAGGTCACATACCTCAATATATTCTCAGGTTCATTACCTCAATATACTATCAGGTCCCATGTGTCTATTTATTTTTAGGTCCCATATCTCATTATATTATCAGGTCCCATATCTCAATATATTATCAGGTCCCATATCTCAGTATATTATCAGGTCCCGTACCTCAATATAATATCAGGTCCCATATCTCATTATATTATCAGGTCCTATATCACAATATATTTTTAGGTCCCATATCTCATTATATTATCAGGCCCCAAACATCAATATATTTTCAAGTCCCATATCTCAATATATTATAAGGTCCCATACCTCAATATATTATCAGGTATCATAGCTAAATATATTATCGGGTCCCAAACTTCAATACATAATGATAAAAGAAGTTTTTTTTAAAATAAAAATATGTTTATTACTTACTCACCGTAAAGTACGTCTTTGGACTAATATAAGCCTATATCGTGTAATAAATGCAAGTACTTTTTTGTCGCCATATTTTATTGTGATATTTTGCGTTATAGATGTCAAATAATAAGAGGTAGTGAAGTAAAGTAATGGTGTTTAATGTTCCAGTCAAAATGCATTCATTATTATCAGTCATTTCTTGGATGTTTGAAGAAACCGGAGTACCCGAAATAAAAATACCGACATCTGGCAAGAGAAGTGACAAAACTATCCCAGCGAAATTCGAATTTTGGCAGTGAGATGCACTTGCAAAACGTAACGTTTAGTGCTTGTTTTGTTCTTATTTTAGATTGTTATTGCGAAGCAAAGAAATAATGTGTGATATTTTGTGGTTTGTTCAGAATATTGCATATTAAACCGCAAAAACACTGTTCGGCCGGCCATATGTCTTTTATAAAATACCACTTCAACATTATCTCGTTAACAGATGATTGACAGATGTTTGAGACGTTTGCTATAATGTTTGATATACGGCCGGTGTTTTTTTACACCGTGTTTATGTAAAAGTCAGTGATTTGTACAAGTTATAGGTTATATAAAACACCTGTTTTATCTACAAACATTAATGAGTTTAAATAATTTATGATATAGACTTAGTAGAAAACTCGTCTTTGACGATGTCCTTTGAGAGAGAGAGAGAGAGAGAGAGAGAGAGAGAGAGAGAGAGAGAGAGAGAGAGAGAGAGATTCATCTCTTTTTTGATTTTCTTATGTGAGATCAAACAGTTACATAGTAAAAACGATAACATATATTACAGAGTAGCAGAGTCTTATCTTTTTATCATTTAAAAAAAATTCTTTTACGTTTCTGCACTTAGGTCTCTGTTACTTTTCAAAATGTCTGTATATTTAAAATCTAAATATTAAATCATTTTTGTTTTCTATACCTTTAAAATCAAAATTTCGTATTGTGACTCTTTAGCAGATTTTAATTCATGATCAACAATAAATTTTTTGTTTCCCTGGTTTTCTTTAATTTTTTATATTTACAATCACATTATTTTGTTTCAATATAGTATTTGAATTTTAAAAATTATTTATTTAATTTTCACTTGAAAATGTGAATCATGTTTGTTGTTATTATATCAAATTAAAAAAAAAATATTCATATCTATATTGATCAGTGGACGGGGTCATATGTCAAATGCTAGTTACATGTGGGCGGGGTCAGATGTCACATGTTCTTTTTGAATGACAGGGGACGACCCATTTTTCTGAAAAGGTGCACCAACATTGATATAAAAATCTTGACTGCAGAGCAAGTTGATTAAGTTCTTTCAACTTTCATTCGCAAATAGCAGCTTGTGCAATTCTTGAAGCAATTTACCTATTTCTATTTTTCAAAAGCAACTATAATCTTTAAAGGTTCTACATAGTGAGCCCCAGTCATAGAGATGCGTATAATTTATCAACAGTACAAACATAGCATTCAAATTACTGTAGCAAAAACTTTGCTGACTGATGTATAGGTTTTGAAATTCCTTTACCATGTTTAGCCAGGATGCTTCATATACATGTATTATAGTCCAAATAATGAGTCATAATTCATTACTAATCATTAGGCGTTCACTTAAGCTATTCGAGCTTTTATTCTAAATAACAAGAGACTTTCGGCTTGACTAAGGTACTGGTAAGCGATCCTGCACTCTGGATTTTTAGGGTTCCATCCTGTAAATACTTTAAACAAGCCATGATGTTAACTTATGTTATAACACTTCAGTTTGTGATATCACACTTCCTATCTTGTAATCAATTTTTTTTCGGCGTTTATAAATTATAAGGGACTTTACAACGACTTTTTGTGACATTTTAATGAGCCACTTTTTCCCAACATTTTTTTTACCTGTTGTTGATGGTTAGTTATATGAAATGTCTGTGAATCAAACAAATATGTTTGAACAAGTAAACTGAATGTTAAAAATCGTGACGTGTTTTGTTGTCTAAATACACCAAGAAATTACTTTACTCTGTTAATTACTTCATAATGTTTGCATCAAAAGTCTTACTTCTTGGAATGTTATATTTACAGAATCGTATGTGGTGGATACATACATGTCTAAGGAAGCAGAACCCGATGATGGACGGGAGACTTGGGGCAAGAAGATTGACTTTCTGCTGTCTGTAATAGGCTTTGCTGTAGATTTGGCCAATGTATGGAGATTTCCTTACCTTTGTTATAAAAATGGTGGAGGTAAGCTTGGTTTTGCATGCAAGCTTTGGAAAAAAATAACAATTCCTTGAATAGAATGTATCCTCGATCTGTATTGAACAGTTTTCTTACTACATTGTTACGTTATAAGAATGTACTTCCGTATATTTTACTTGTAAGATGTATAAGAAAATAATTATGTTTTTTTTCAATTTTTATATTTCATTTTATTTATTTATTTTATTTTATTTTATTCATTTTGTTTAAATTGAAAGGGCGTGTGTCTGATATCAAAGCTACTTCCTGTCGTAAATTTTTTGCTGGTCGTATTATTAACTAGTAACTATTGTTTGTCTTGAGAGGTAATTTTCATTATGTTTTTTTTTATTACAGGTGCCTTTTTGATACCATACGGTCTTATGTTGCTTCTAGGAGGAATACCTCTGTTTTATATGGAGTTAGCTCTAGGTCAATTCAACAGAACCGGTGCCATTACATGCTGGGGAAGATTATGTCCGTTGTTTAAAGGTATATTTTTTTTTTCTAAAAACAGACTTTTTAAATAAAATCTACAACAATTAATTTTACGCAAAACGATTAAATACAAAAATAAGAATATGGAATATAGGGATTACGTAAAGGTTCACTAAAATGTTGGATATCACGTAGTAAATAAGTGAAATCAACAAAAATAAAAATTTACCGAAACTAAAACCAAAAACTATTTCATAAATAAGATGCTTGAAACGAATATCTTACAATGGTGGTGTTGTTTAAAAGGAAAGAAAACTCTTACGATACGCACTTGTCAAATGTCATTGCAACTAAGATCACAAAACAATACATGACAATAAAAGGAGCGGCCAAACAGGATATGGAAAGGCAGACAACACATAAAAGAATTATAAGCTTGTTTAAGTACAAAGTTGAAAAGATTAAAGACTTTCCCTTTAAATACCACCAGAGCCTCAAAAATATCTAAATGTAAACAATTTGAGTACAATATTTTTAATTTGTTAGATGTTTGTTAGTATGATGAAAATAGAACAAGTCACTTCACGTGACTAACGTAAATTTGTAATTCCTGGATACAAAGCAATATAAATGATTTAACGCTCCATTTAAAAACAGAATAACAATTAATTTTTTGACGTTGCAGACGTTGATCTGATGCCGAATTTTCTTGAATTTGTTTTATACCAACAACCAAAAAATAAGATATTATTCAAGTGTTATAGAGCGGTATGAGTAATTTTTTTTGTAGAAAATTTCATTAATTCTTATTTGTTTTTAATTTTTCAGGTATCGGTTGGTCTGTTGTTCTTATAGCATTTTATACAGACTTTTATTATAACGTGATTATAGCCTGGTCACTACACTTTCTATTTAAATCATTTACAAGTACACTGCCTTGGAGCACCTGTGGAAATGATTGGAATACAGAACATTGTTACGAGGGTTTTAAACGTAATAACAGTGTAATGTCCAATGATACTGACCTGGATTATAATATAACAACCAGTCTGGAGGACTATAATATATCAACACCAAATATTACAAATATAACTGGAGTCATACGGAAATCTCCAGCGGAAGAATATTTTGTGTAAGTTTAAAAAAAAAAACTTTTTCATTTATAGATTGCAAATTTTTTTGGAAACAACTTCAGTTTTATTTTGGACATCGGTTTTTTGTCTACTAGTAAGAAGACGAATTTTTCAGGATATACAAGGTCAATAATCCCTAAGTTTGAATAGAGAGAGAGAGAGAGAGAGAGAGAGAGAGAGAGAGAGAGAGAGAGAGAGAGAGAGAGAGAGAGATTTGTGGCGAGCTACGTATCGTGATGCCTTTTAGATTTTTCGATTAGATTTAAATCTCGCATGTGCAGATGCTATTCTGAGAAAGTTTTTCGATGGTCGGTGGTACTCCAGTTTTTTTCCAACGTCCTCAACTGTCCATTCTGATACCTGTAACAAAATCTTGTCTTGGGCGTCAAACACGTTAAACATTTTTCTTAGCTATTTCAGTAACGTTTTGAAACATCTTGTTCAGCTGTTTCTATTTTTTTATTGTAGACGCGGATTTCTCGGACTTCATGAAAGTTCTGGTATTTTTGATGTCGGATATCCCCAGTGGCAGATAGTACTATGCCTTCTTGGTGTATATCTAATCTGTTACTTCAGCTTATGGAAAGGAATCTCTACATCAGGAAAGGTAAAAATCTATATTGCCATATACATTTTATGTGAAAAAACATATTAAAAACATATTTGACATATATGAATTGATGGTTGGTGAAAACTGAAGTGATTATATATTCTGTTTTTAACACACATTTTATAATTGGCGCTAAATTTTAACCCAAATTGATAAAACTAGATCAAGAAAAAACTTAGGAAACATCCTAAAATGATATGTATTGCTGAGGATTTACAGAATGATAATATATAAAAACTAGAATGTATAAATGCGAGCAATTATATGTCTGCGTATCAGCATTCTAAAATGGTGCTCTAAATAGTGGAGGAATATCCAAGAAAGAAAGAAGTCTCTAGAACGAACTCTCTGGAATTCCTTGGTTTTAACCGGATTTCTCCGAAGTCCTTCCGAATTTCGGAAAACGGTGAGGAAGCGACCTCCCCATGGTCAATCCCTACCAGTTGACAAAATTTCAACCTGATCGGATGAGAAACGTAGGAGGAGATGTCTCTGAAAAATATATAGCAGAAACGACGGAGAATAAGAAGTAAAATAATAATAATAATAATAATAAAAATAATAATAATAAAGATTACGAGTAACAGCAAGATGTCTGTTGATACGCAGACATAATAATAATACTGCAAATATAATGTCCCGCCATGTCATGTTAGAATTCTCATTTCTTATTTTTTCGTAATAAAATGATAGTATTTCAATTTATAAATATTTTGTTTAGCTTCTTTAGTAACATGACAAATCTGAAATTTGAATTGTTAGATCTTAGGTTATTTACCGATAAATTGGAATTTTTATAAATTTGGTTACCAGTGTGTTTTGCAATGTCTAAACTTGTAAAACAATGTAAGATTTTGAATCCCTTTAAACCCCAGAAGAGCGTGATAAAAACAGCAAAAATCGTTGGATTTCTTGTTTAGATTCACATGTGCTGTTTTTTTTTTTTTTTTTTTTTTTTTTTTTTTTTTTTTTTTTTTTTTTTTTTTTTGCTTTTCATATTGGCACTATCTTAATGAATATGTTGTACATGCATCCTTCTTATCCTATGTCAAGTTTTACCGATTTGCAATGGATGAGTTTGAAGTTTGTTTTGGCTAAGTCTATACAAAACGTCCCGCGAGTATTGATGACGCTTTGACATGAAACTCGTTTGGTTTGTTTAGCCTTGCAGATCTATAAATATGGGTAATTATGATATTGTATCGTTAGTAAACTATGATCAGTTACTACAACTTTTGTTGTAATTTCTGGCCTAATAGCAGGAATTTCCAAAATAACACATGTTTCATATATAAGCATTCCCGAGTGTACTAAGTAAACACAATCGAATCAATTATTACACATAGAAATTTTTATTATTTCTGGACCACATGTTGTAAAATGAAAAGAATGATTGGAGACAATTAGAACTTTAGCCGTTCTACTGGTTATATGTTTCAGTGCCCGTCTAAATAATATTTTAATAAGGGTCTTTTGTCTTTTCTTGCTTGGAAGTTTCTTTTTTCTTTATTTGTTTATTGTTTTGGTTACAGTGACTGTTTAATTTATATTCATTTAGTCAAAATTGTCATCATTGTAATTTTAGAATGCAATAGGCAATAATCCGAGTCTTCGCAAGTCATAATGTTAGGAAGATAATTTTAAACGTAACTATCAATATTTAAATATGGTTGAATAGGAAAGCTTAATACCACTTTAAGACATAAAAACAGCAAAACATTGCAAATGAAAAAACAATTATACAAGACAAATATATGGGTATTATTTAAATGCGAAATTTCAACAACAAGCTTCTAACTATATATATATATATATATATATATATGTATTCTTAAACTCGTTACAATGTAATGAGACCTAACTATGGTTTCATGTTAATAAGATTTAATGTTACAGTCACGATAGTATATATATATATATATAATATATATATATATATATATATATATATATATATATATATATATATCAGACAGACTTCAGACAAATGAAGATGTCTCTATGATGTTGATGGTACATTACTACTCTCGTTTCATCCAGACTTGTATGACAAATATCGTCCGATCACGCAATTCCTATCTTAAACACAAACAAGGACTACAAAGAATAATTTAATGTACACCCATTAAACGCGGATAAACCTTTCAATTATGATAAGTTCAAAAGCAGTCTTAGATAAGTTGATATTTTTAAAACAAAACATTAGAGTTCATCTTGTTAATTTATTTATTGAAGATCGATTATTTTTCTTTTTTCTTTACATAAACTGATGAAATAATGTCCCCTAACGAATGCAGTATTTAGCATAGCTCCTGAACTTAAATATTGTTTGTAGGTAATTGTGCCGTTTATCTTTCTTGTTGCGGGAAAGTTCAGTAGTAATCGAATGACTACTTAAAAGTTATGATTTTTATCGCGACATGCTTCAGCAGCTGTGTTACGAATAAATACAAAATATTTTTTATATGGCGACTATTGTAGAATCTGCCTTACGTATAAATACAAAATACGTTTCTGTGGCAACTATTAAAGAATCTGTTTATAAATAAATACAAGATACTGTTAGTTTCGGGTCGACTTCAGCGTTTTCCTTATGAATAAACAAAAGATACTTCTCTGTGGCGGCTATTTCTGCAGCTGCCTAAAAACTTATACAAGTTATTTATGCCGTGGTATGCTTTAGCAGGTATCTTACAGACGCATTCAAACTATGATATTTGTTGAAGCGTGTTTCAGCAACCATATAACAAAACACATACAACCTTGATTTATGTCGCGACATGCTAACGAGCTAGTACAAGATTCATATGTATGAACCGGGTAATTCAGCAGCCGCTACACTAACACGAAATTGTCATTAATGTTCCGCAGCTATCTAACGTACAAAAACAAGATATAATTTGTGTTACGGAACGATAACGTGTCAGCAACTATCTTACAAACACAAACATTTCGACATACTTCGTAAATTAGCTGTAAAGATCACAGGTACAAGGTATTTCTGTCGCGGCATGTTTCAGCACTTGTCTTTCGAACATGTACAACTTTGTGTCGCGGCATGTTTCAGCATTTGTCTTTCGAACACGTACGACTATAATCGGAATCCAGGCATGTTTTAGCAAGTCTTGTCTTCCAAACACGTACACAAATATCATTTGTGTCGCGACATGTTCCATAGCTTCTCTTTATAACGCCTATTATTTGTGTCGCGGCATGTTTCATCACTTGTCTTTCAAACATGTACAAATATCATTTATGTGGCAGCATGTTTCGTTATTTGTCTAGGGTAGATTTCAATGAAACTTGGTCAGATGCATATATGGGCCGGTGCAATTTAGATTTATTCGTTATATTGTCATGGCTCCCAAAACTAGGTCAAGGCGACCTATTGGTCCAAAGAACTTAAAAAATCTTCTTCCCCTAAACCAATGATTGGAGAAAAAATCTGATGTGAAATCTGGCTTCTCTAAGGTCTTAAGCCTATATTTTGTTCATTTTGTGAACTTTGGTCGAAAATGGGTTACGCGTTTTTGCGTTTAATTTTAAAAATTTTGAAAAATGGCTTCAAATTGTTATAACTTGATTATTTGAACAGATAATGACGTGGGGTTTTCAGTTTTGACTTTTCTTGAAATAACCTTTAAAATGTTTTTTTTTTTTTGTCTTTTTTTTTGTTTTTTTTCCCCTTGCAGTTTAAGGCGATTTTCTTCAAAATTTTAAGAGATATATAATATCAAAACATTGTTAAAATGTTCAGCATGACAAAATTTAAAAAGGTACTAAGATTCATAAATATATGATAATGATAATGCACGTAGGAGTTGTTGCCCCTAAAATGTTATTTTGTGCTTATAAAAACAAAAATTGTGCATTGGCTTGAAAACTATCACCTTTTTGCATAGGCATGTATTTTAGAATATTGTAGGAATGTATTTTTGCAAATGATTTTGGTCATATCCTCAGGTGAGCGTAAAGGCCCATGGGCTTCTTGTTCTGATTTCAATTCAATCAAAAATGAAATCCGACAAATAATCTATTATAATTTATTTTACAAAATAAACAGGGGGTTATCTGGAATATGTTAATAAAGATATACAAGGATTTATAAAAGCTACAATTTAATTCAACACACTTAACTTTTGATTTTTAAAATTGTTAAGACAATACAACATAATATCTTAAATGTTTAAATAATAAGCTTTTGTCACAAAAAAGAACAAAAAGACGAACGAATAAAAAATCGAAAGATTTTAATGAATTCTGGGGCTCAAGTAGCACACACACACACACACACACACACACACACACACACACACACACTCTAAATCTTTATTCTATGTATTTCAGGTTGTTTGGTTCACAGCTCTCTTTCCTTATGTTGTACTGTTTATATTGATGATAAGAGGAGCAACTCTTCCTGGAGCAGCAACTGGAATAGAATACTACCTCACACCAAACTTTACCCGCCTAGCTACATCAGAGGTTGGTTTTTATAGTTCAATAAACATTTTTGAAGTGGCTTTGAAACCTTTTGCATTTGATAATTGTTCTACTATGAAATGAATAATTTGGTTTTTTTTAAACACGTGATATCGCGATAATTACTCTTTTTTAGTTTAGCAAACTCAGTTGCCTTCGATTTTACAAACAAAAATTTCATTGTTATTCCCACCTTTCAATTCTGTTTTGCATTCGCAAATACAGGTTGAGAGTTTTATCGAACGTCTGGTGTATATATTGCAATGTAAACCACATTTTTAGACAGGTTTTTCCGCATAAAAACATGATTGAATTGTACATAACAAAATTGCAATAAAACAATCAATACAGTTTAGTCTAAAATAAAACTCGATTATGAATGACAAAATGAATACGAGAAAATTTAAGGCTTGCTTTGTTTTTACATGTGTTTCAACATATTTTTAAAAAAAAAACAACTGTATAGCCGCCTTGTTCAAGACAAACAAAAATATGAAAAGGTATTTATATTATCAGAATATGTTTCATTTTTAACATATACAACAATTACTAATGTAATTAATATGTTTCAAATACACAATTTGAAATTTATGATTAGTTTCAAGTTCAAAACGACAACAATTAAAAATATGGGAAATAAAACTTATATGTGGGTTAGAAGATTTAGAGAATTTGAATGCAGCCTGTAAAGATTTTCATTTAATTTATTCAATTTTTATCAATATGCAATAAATTGTTTTCAAATTATACATTATATATTCATGAGATGTATTTAAGAATAAAAATTTAAATAAAAATTCCTTTACATTTCACTGTTTTTAACAAATATTGGCTACACTTTTTTTTACAATATGAGTTCATCAGGGTTTGTATAAAACGTAGAACTGTTCAAATGATGATATAACAACATTAACAATTCTTTGATTTAACTGCTACATAATTTGTAAATTAAAACAAATATTGAAATTTCTGGAGCTTGAAAAACAAAATATTTTTACAACGAAACCTTTACTGATATCGTGAAATCAAATTAAAAGAGATATTTTAGTTGGATTTTAGGCTAAATTAAATTTAAATTAAAGGGAAGCCCTGGTAATTTGAAAACTCGCGTAAAGTTCAAAATGGATATGTTACTTAATGCGTAACCTCAAAATTCGTCATGTAATTTAAAATATATATAAGAGGTTGTTTAATGTACACAGACAACACGAAATGGCTAAAAAGCCATCGCTCTGTAAATCTAAAGCAAATGGATATTTAATCTTGTTTTTCCCACTTATTAAAAAAACTTGAATGAGTAGTTGAAACGTCAATACATAACGTTTAGGCTGATTAAAGTTTCTGTGGTTAAACAAAATATTCCTGTTTGTCAACTTTACCAGTTTTCAGAACCCTAAATACTTTGATTTAAAAAAAATCAAATTTAATATTAATCAGTTAGACAGCAAGAAATTATATTAGTTGTAAAGCAACTGATTGTTTTTTAAAGAATTGTCAAAAAAATATTTTTCAATTGAATTGCATGAAACATTTTCTTGTTTGTCCAAGCACGTGACTTTAATTTTAATTACTTAACATGTCAAAAAATATCAAGAGATTAGGATATGGTAAGGCCAGTATGAAGTTAGCTAGACCAGATGCTTATATTTCTGATGCTTTCAGGAGCTATACAGCTATATGTGTACTGGTTCACATGATTTAGAATTTAACTTCACATAAAAAAAATATAAATATTAATTACATTTGGTTTCACTAGGTTTGGGTGGATGCAGCTACACAGGTATTCTTTTCATTGGGACCAGGGTTTGGAGTACTACTAGCTTTTGCCAGCTATAACCAACTTCACAACAATGTATACAGGTATAACAAAATTCTTATTGTAACAAATTTAAGCATTTAGATTTTGCTAGATGTTCTATTGTTATATAACTAGGGAGGAAATCGTCTAGTCAAGTTTTTAACTTATGCTTGTTTTTTTTTGTATTTTATCACAATTTTCACAGCCTTTTTTTAAAAAAAATAAAGTTTGTGTTTACAGCTGTAGCTAAAATTTATTTGCCGTTTAAGGTAGCATGCTACCAAGTATAAGCTTCAAGTTACAAATGATTTGTGACTCAATATATGATACAACAATATTCTCAATTCAATGTAAACAGGAATTTAGAAATGGGCAAGTGCTTGATTTTTAATTTGACAACAACGTTACATACTTAAGTAATGTAAGTCGTATAATTATAAAACGTGTGACTAAAAAACGTCGAAACTGTTTTTCGATATCTGAAAAGGGAAAACCACTAATGGAATGTCTTTATGAAGGCATATTCTGATCAAAGTATTTTTTTTTTTACATAAATCTTTGACTTTTCAGCCGATAATCATTAAGCAACATTGTAGGTTAATTACGAAGATAAAAAGCTGTAGTAACTTCCGGTAACGGAAAAACCAGTAATTGATGCGCTCAGAAATTACTCAGCTGTTGGCATCATTATGATTCGACTGATTAAATTTACTTACAAACCCTTTTTACTCGGGTTAATTCTCTGATTTTATTTCAAAGCAATAAAGAACTCAAAGTGAATCCATATATTGCATCTGACTGATTTTTAATGAATACAATACCGCGGATATTTGATATAATTGCTTGGCTAATGGTGTCGCCAATCCGTTTCGGTTATAATTACCGTTTGTGATTTCTTTAAAAACCGTTTGTTCATAAAATATTATAGATACCACTGAAGTTTTGCCATCAAATGAAAACCTACTGCAATATCAATAACACTTTTTTATGGATGCCTTTGAGGTTTTGAACAGTAGAGAAGCCAATGTCTGATTAGATACCAATGCCCATTAAAAGGAACAGTGTCAGCTTTAATTTTGGATTAGGGCATAATACTTACTTGTTAATTTTCAGGCAGGCTAGGCTTGATCTTATTAGTGATTATGTGTTTTATATCAAAACTGGACATATCACTATTTATTTTAACATTTTATAATTGCCATTTGAATGAAGATACGTATTTTTGATATTACTCAGTTCTTATGTTAGTCGAAACTTCAGACGAGAAAAAAGAAACATGCTGATGTTTTTCTGTGATGCAAAAAAGATTAATTTGTAATTAAAACAATTTAAGCGTGTAAAACCCTAGAACAATTAGCGTTTTATATTTCTCTAGTTTGCAGATACATAAAATGGTTTGATTTCAATAATGGGACTGAAGGCTAAAATGAAAGGAAAAGATATTGGTCAATTAATAAAATACATGTATTCAAATGCAATACTGGTTAAGAGCTCTTTTACATTTTACGCGGATAATTTACTTTTCCCATTCATTAGAATTCCAGACTTATCGTACATTAGACTGTTACTGGCAGGAAATTTGAATACAAAACTAATCCAATTACCTTATATATACTTGCAACAAAATGGTAAGTAAAAGTAGCCCTAAAAGCCTTAGTCTCAGTGAAAATAATCTTTAAATTAACTATATAATATAAAAGAAAAGACTGTACCCGATAGCAGTAAACTCAACCATAGAGTCAGCACATTGAATAAAATATCCAAACAAGACAAAAGAAGTCAAAGACATTTTGGAAACGCTTATTATATAACTTCCAACGTTTGGTCGACACTGGAGTAAAGGTTTATTGGGATGACATTTGTATTTTTTGAGGGCCCCAACCACCCAGTATAGCAAACACAAATTGCCAATGCATAAGCGTTTGAAAGATCCATGTAACATTTAACGGTTAATTGATTTGATCTTTTTCAGAGACGCTCTTTTGACCAGTTCGATAAACTGTGCGACAAGCTTCTTCTCCGGATTTGTGATATTCATGATTTTGGGATATATGGCGCAAAAGGCAAAAGTACATATCTCTCAAGTAGCTACCGAAGGTAAATTTGTTATTATTAAAACTGCCTGGTTTACGCTTTTCATTATGACAGCTGTAGATACCGCAATTAAAATATTAAACTATTCTAAATTGTAAGAAAACGTGGTAATCCAATCTGTAATAAACAAGAAAAGCTAATAATGTAAACCAAATAGCTTACGATTCCGACATGTTTGTGTGTTCTATATTTTGACCTCTTTTGAATTTGATAGCAGGTTAAGTTGTAGTTGTGGGTCGTAAACCTTTTGAAATTTGGACATTTGGAATAAAGAGTATAATTTTAGGAAACGGGTAAATTATGAAATAGCATAATAAGAAAAAGAGTAAATGTCATATTTAACAAAATACGGGCATTTAAAAAATAATATCAACCTGAATTAACTATACAATGAAGTATCAAATGTTTCGTGATACTATAATGAAAAAAATAGTTTTCAACACTAATTTCACAACTAATGCCCCCAAAATTTAGAATTAAAGATTTTTGCAAAACTATACCAGTAAAAGCAGTGATTTTTTTTATTATAAAACAGGACTAGGTTTTTGTATTCAGTGTATATTGTAATAATTTTAACAGAATAATTTATTCTTATGTCATGTTTTTGTCATAAACCAAAGTTCTGAGTTGCATATTTGGTTAAGTAGTTTCAAATTATGTAAACTTACAACATTCACAAAAATGTCAATGACATTTGCAAATGTTTATGAATACTTTATAAATTTTTTCCATAAAAAAGTCCAAAAAAACATACCTTGATGATGCAATGTTACCTATATTATTTAGTATAATTGGTTTAAATAGATGATTTTTGAAAAATATATATTATTAGCATTCTTTTTTGAAAAAGATTTATTACTTCATATGCAACATTTCGAAGTAACATAATGTCTAGCCATTGTTTGTTGTAGAGAATCAAGTGCCATATTGTTGACTTTTCACTTTATCATAAGTAATTACATGTGCATGTAAGGTTATAATCATTTTTGGTATTTCTGTTAAATTTAATTCCTATAAACTTTTCTTTTTAAATAATTTAAATTTATCATGATCTGTGCTTTCAGGTCCAGGTCTCGTGTTTATGGTTTATCCTGAAGCCATCGCAACTCTACCTGGAGCTCCATTTTGGGCGATAATATTTTTCCTTATGTTGTTAACACTGGGATTAGACAGTTCGGTAGGTATTGATAGTTTATATATGTATATACATGTATATATTGGGTCGTAATTGTAGCCACATACCACTGTGTTCCTTTCAGTCCAAGGGAAGTAACTTTTAGAACTTGATATTTAAACATTCGATCGTGAGGCCGTTATCCCTGTTTTTTTTACCAGTATGTCAAATGCATATATATTATAACATGATCTGCTTAGCTCGCATTTAGATCTTTTTTCTTTTTCTTTCCAGGCAGACATTGTCCATATTTTCTTTATAATTTATATAATTGTATGTTAATGAATTTCAAATGTTACATGCTCTCAGTTAGTCAAAATTCCAACATGGACATTGCCAAATATTATAATATAATTTTTTCTTGTTGTGTAAAATAAGAAAAATAAATGTTTTGAAATACTATTTGATGTATAACGAGTATTTGCAAATTTTTTTTCCGAAATTTAAAAAAAATTTTAAATAAGTTGCAGCTTAAAAAGAAATAAGGAGATACTTGGTTTGCACAATTTTTAATGTGTATTATAGTTAAAACTTGTTCTGATTGTAAAAAAATTAATCAGTAATCAACATAAGGAAATTGTATCGTTGTACTTGTAGTTTGGGGGATCGGAAGCCGTTTTGACAGCTCTTTCAGACGAGTTTCCGATTTTGAAGAAATATAGGGAACTTTTTGTCGGAGCACTTTTCTCACTATATTTCATTGTTGGACTATCATTTTGTACTCAAGTAAGTGTATTTTATTTCATCAGATAAATGCATTTAAATAAATTATTCTAGGAAAAAAGCATATTACATGTATTTTGTTTACTACCAATGTAAAACATTACCAAAACAACCTGATGTTAGTTTTCATTTAACATTTTAACATTCCAACTACTTCAATTTTTATCAGAGCCGGTGAATATATTTATATGTAATGCTTGCCAAATTTGTATTTTTTGTATTTTTATCTTTCATAAGCTGCTCTCTATGCATTTTTTTTTCAACTTTTCAAAACAAACAAACAAACATCAAGTCATGCAAACTTTTAATGATAATTTCACTACTTGGTCCAAGTATTATCGGGAAAGTCGCATATGCATTAACAAAAGTGTTCATACGCAAAGTAAAATATTACAGCAATAAAAATTTTACATGTTAAAAAACATCAAATTACAATTGAGTACAAAGCTCGAAACGTCACATGCGTGTGTGCATGATACCATTTTAATATTTTAAATCACAACAATAATCTTTTTGCAACTGAAATATTTATTGATTATGGAGAAAATACATAATAAACTTTATATAATATAAAACTAACGTCAAGACATGCTGATATAAATTGACGGATATTCCAATAAAGTGTAATTGAGATCAATTTACGGCTTTCAAAGAATTAACGCTGAAATTGTAATCTAGAAAAAAAAACACGAGTTTATCTTTTACAACCTCAATATGAATCAAAAACATTGTATGTAATGTGATTGAATCATATTTAGATTTCTAATCTCGTTTTGAAATTTCATATTTAACAGGGAGGAGCCTTTGTTGTTAATTTGATGGACAAGTACGCTGCTGGCTATTCCATTCTATTTGCAGTATTCTTTGAAAGTTTAGTGGTATCCTGGGCTTATGGTTTGTTTTTTAATATGTTATTAAATATTTTAACCATTTTAAGATGGACGTTTTAACTTTGGCAAGCTTATAATCGATATAATCAATGGTTAAAATTTTCAAAAGGATGACTCAAAAATGAGAAAAAAATCATATTGTCCATATTCAATTGTTATCAAAACGGACATAACTTTACATGTATAAATGATTAAAATATAAGGACATTAGGTTGGTCAGTGGTTAATCAAATGGTCGGAAATTATTTTTTCAGTGTTTTGTTTCTAAGAAAACAATGCGTGATAAGTTTGAGGGTTTGGCTTTACTTTAAACGTGTTTTGTTATACATGTATATGCTACTTTTTGACACATACAGTGTAGATGTGCAAGCCACGTCATCAAAGTAAAATTCATTCATTTAAGTCTCATTTAGTTGTTATCAGTTCAAACAGTTTTTTTTTTACTTTAAACTAGCAACAAATAAAATCTAAACCATACGAAATTTAATTTATTGTTTTATGGCGTATTTATAGATTTTGACATCGTATATCTCTACGATGTGTTTGTAATTCGAATAACTTTTCAATAACTTTTCAATAACTGCACAAAAAACTTTTCTTGGGGCAATACTATGTGATCAGTGTTTTTTAGTTTTAACATTTTTATAAAGTAATTTAGGCATTTTCTAAATTTCTCTATGTTATTTTTGATATATTATAGTTAAATTCTGTAAATGTTTTGTAGGTGTAGACAGGTTTTCCGATGATATTAGAACAATGATTGGATATAAACCTGGTTTGTACTGGAAAGTCTGCTGGAAATTTATTGCTCCGGTGTTTTTACTCGTGAGTATAAGTGAATTATGTTACGGATTATTGTAAAGACATGCTTTATAATTTTTTATTGAAAACAATATTATATTTATTGCACAATAAGACATTCAGAAATTAGACGTCTAATCTACATGATTTAAACTAAAAAATTTTCAGAGATGTTATGGATTTGATGTTAGTTTATAGCCGGATTAGCTATTAGGGTATTTATGATTTGCAATTTATATAAATTACTGTATCTTGGTGCTATTTAAGTTGGATACGTACATTCTTTAAAAACACACAAAAAAACCCTGGAAGGAAAGTTCATTAACAAAGCAGTGAAGAGATAAGAAAGACAAAAACATTTTACATCGATGGTGATGTTCTTATTTAAATAAGATTTTCAAATACTATTTTCATATTTACAAATTTTAATCATACTTTTACTGTCTGTTGTAGTTTATTATGATATTTGGACTTGTTGGATACCAACCATTAAAATATGATGATTATGAATACCCTTGGTCTGCTAACTTCATTGGTTGGTGTGTAGCATGTTCATCTATATTGTGTATTCCTGGTTTTGCACTGTATGGAATAATAACAACCCCGGGCACTCTTACAGAGGTAAAACATGAAAACAATTCAGAGGCATATAACTTTTAAATTGTTTAGAAAAAATGACTAATAAAACTTTGTACATGTTAAGGCAGAGTACATTACAGAAACAAAAAAGAAACAAAATTACAAACAGAAACACGTTATATTATGACCGGTATTTTAATTAATAAAACAAAAAATATTAACAATTTTTTTCAGTTTTGTCTAAAAATGCATAATATTGAGTGTTTATATAACAGTAATTTTTGTATCACTATATTGACTGTAAAATAAATCAAACAAATCTTCAATATATATTTAAAAGGTCAGAGAATTAGTTACATCATGAAATACGCTAATTCAATTGGGATATATAAATATCCATCAATATTATTATGAACCATTATGAATTTAGTACGTTAATATGTAGTTATTGTTTTGCATTTTTACAGCGATTTCAGTACCTTATTACACCCACGAAAGACAGGCATTGTCAGGTGACAAGCACATGGAATGACGTTAGAGTAAATGGTGGTACAGTTGGAGATCATGTGTAATCAACGTACTAGTTCAATGCCTTGTTTTCCTACTAAGGTAAATGGAATCTCCGTATTCTCAGCACAGGAGACATTGAAATCAAGAAAGACGGGAAATTATTGTACAGATTGTTTTGGAGTCCTTTGTACTAAAACACATATGGAAAGGATGCATTCCGTATATTGTACATGTATTATGAATGATCATCTGAAGTAGTGTGCATCTAGTCATTATATAACTATGTCTAGTCAAAATGTGTTAATAATGTAATATAGTCCACTATGCATCACCGTAGAATATGCAATACACAGTTTAAATTATAATATGACAATTAAACAATTTTGCGCAAATAATCTGTAATAACCAAAAATATTTCTGTAATCCTACACGTAAAATACTCTACTTAAATGTTTGTGATAAGTAAGGGGAGCTAACTCTCGGTGTTTATCCATAGTCCTAAATGGTTCAATCTAAAAGTAGCAAGTCAATATATATATATATATATATATATATATATATATATATATATATATATATATATATATATATATATATATATATATACAATCAAGTTTTGTCTATAAATTACAAAAAACGATACATGCTGTATGCAGTTTGCTATATTAGCGTTTTAATCCAAACTAGATGTGTTGCCTCATTAGAAAAGTAATCGCGTCAATGATTTTACGGTAATGAATTTTCTAGTCATTACATTAATGACCGAATGAGAAACGGTTCAAATTTCAAGAGTATATTAAATTGAAGTGTTTTTTTTTATATAAAAATTATAAAGACAGGTATTAGATATATCTTATTATATAAATATACCATATTCTTTAATGAAATAACCATGTTCTGTAAAGTGTTGATTTGTTAATTTTGTATCGTGCATTCTAAATGATTGTTTCTAGTAAGTGTAAGTTTCATACTTAGAAATTTCAATCCAAGTCAGCTCTTTTCAGTTTGAATTCCAACAGTCAAGAAACTCTACATATTTTATTGATTATATATCTTTTTAATGAAAATAACGGGAACATAGCTGTATCTTAAATAACGTAATTATTAATTAAAAAATAAATAATTAACTAGATACATCAGTCGACTAAGCATATTATTAAGTGACTTTTAAAAAAGAATTCAAGAAATTGCAATTAGACAAAAAATTAATTTGCAATCTCTATATACATGTTAAAATATGTGAAGACAAATAACATATGTAGAGAAACTGTTGCGTATCACGAAACATATTTATCATTTTAGGTGAGGTTAGTATTCTTAAAAAAACGTAATTGCTTTTTCTTTTTTCTTGCTTTACCTGCACATCTAATTAACCCTAAACAATTGTGTAATTATTCTCTATCAGTGATATTGTTTCTCAATGGTTTTACTCTTCTAAGTGCATTATATTAAAGCCGTGATGATGTAGTATTTTAGGCACATGTACAGCATTTGTTGTCAAGTATTGTTATATAAACATGTATAATTGTATCATATAAATTATATATCACTCTGTAATTTCGCGAGTATTTAATTTCGTGATAAGAAAACGCGTGATTTAAATCACGTCATAGTAAATAAAACCTGATAATGATGCAAAATGCACAAGAACAGTATCTGTATCTTTAAAAGCCTTATTACAAAAAAGAACAAAACTACCACATGATTTTTTAGATTTCGGGAAAACATAGGTGAATTTGTCTAAAAAGAAAATCTGCGAAATTTATATTCTTGCGAAATAGGGTGTTATATAGTAGAAGTATTGTGATATGTATGTTTGTGATGAACTACAATGGTTTATTATTACATGTATTAAAGAGCAATACAATTTTGTACAGGGTTTAGTAATAAATATAACCGTATATATATAACAATCAGCGATTTCAGTCTTTTCTTTTACAGTTTGAATGAAATGATGTCACTCGTAGGCTTACTATGTGATTTCATATAGCCGCGTCTAAATTATTTAGAAGTAAGCTGTCATTGGATTCTTTAAAATTAGTTGTTTTTTAAATGATACCACAATATATGTTGAGCATAAAATTTTGGCTGATAAATAATCTCTGCTTATCAACATATTGCAAAAGTCGTATTAATGGAAATCAAACTTGAAATTCGTTTTACAAATTTGTAAACAATTTGAAAACCTCAAATTTGTTTATACCATACTCTGAGCTTTATGTGGTATGAAAAGGTTCCTATTGAAACAACGTTGTACATCTGAAGGTAGAATAATAACTTCGAGGTTGTTATTGTTGTTGTTGTTGTTGTAACACTGTTACACGTCGCATCAGCAATTGTTTTTAGCGTTTTCAGCATTCGCGACAGGTGCAAAATTAAAAAAAAAAGAATTTATCTTGAAGCTCGTGTATGCTTATGTGAGAGTGTGTATTATGGCCTGACGTGTACTTATGGCGACTTTTTCTGGCTCACCGCGTCAATATATCGCAGAAAATCATACGCCCATTATCCTTGCACCGGGTGAACCAGTAGATACTCTGTCCCCTTAATGCCGAGCGCCAGACAAAGAAGCAATTATCTCATTTAAAGTCTTATGTTTTACCCGCTCGGGTTACGAACCCGCTATCTCCCGCGCTTGAGGCTGACGCTCTACAACTGAGCAACCGAAGCAGTGAGAACTTCGTGTTACCTTGAAATATCGCAACAATAAATATGAATACAAAACTAATAAAAAGTACCTGAATATGTAGTTATGTACACGTATTTTATAACTGAAAAACATGTTACAAACTAGAGCCAACACACACACACACACACACACACACACACACACACACACAAAAAAAAAAACAAACAAACAAGCAAACAAACAAACGACCAAATAAACTTTTAATAATAATAATAATAATAATAATAATAATAAAGGACAATACCTTTTACACAAACAATATTTCAATCACTTTACTTATAATGTCATAATACAAATATAATCTAGACATAAACTATTATTTTTCCATGTGTGTAATTATTCTAGTCATTTTCCAGGGATACCACGCTGGGACACAAATCCTTTTTTCTTAAAAGAAAACAGAATAAAAGGGAGTAAAATGAAAGTGTGGTTTACTCATATCATCTACATTTTATTTTTCCATTTGTGAAATTGCAATGTTTTATTCCAACAAATTCAAAATAGTGTATACACCGATGATTTTAAAATTTAAAAAGCCACTGAATTGCGAGTAACCAAAGCAATGATCACATTACTGAGCTTATTTTACGATCACTTCTCGGTTTATAGTTATGATTTATTGATTTTAAAAAAAAATTAATTTGGTTGAAACGGGATAGTAGGAGATGAAACATATGTTATATGCAATCTGGTTTGAAGTATCATTTTTTTATTTTAAAAATAAATATCTTATTTAAAATGACTCCACAGGGGACAAGTGTAATAAATTCAAGCGATTGTTAGAATTATGTGTGTTTCGGTAAGAGAATCGTGACAATATCAACACAGTGTATGTTTTAATAAGTTATCAATGTTTTGCGGACTGTTTTGGATTTAAACAGTATAAGCTTTGAAAAGAGAAAGAAACCAACGACATGTTAGAAAGAACTGATAACAAAATTTGTATCAATGTTGGCGGGGTACGTTTTGTTACCAAAAAAGACACTTTCAACACTTTACCAGACACAAAATTGTTTGCACTTTATGAAAATTTTGGAGATTATTATGATCAAAACAACAAGGAATTTTTCTTTGATTGCGACCCTAATGTGTTTGCTTCTGTTTTGGGTATGTACCGTAATGGAAGTTTACATATACCACAAGGACTATGTGGTGTTCACATCAAAGAAGAGCTTTCTTTTTGGGGGATATCGGAAACAAATATCAGTCCTTGTTGTTGGAAATCTTACTACAAATCATTTAATGATTTGGAGGACCATTCGTTCCTAAAAGAAGAAATTGCGTTTACACAAAAGAAGGATCAGAGAATAGAGGCCGAATACAAACATAGATGTAAACGTTTTGTCCACAAAATCAGAGAACCCATATGGTTGTTTTTGATGAATCCCAAATCGTCAAAATGTTCAAAGGTAAGTTTTCTAGAAAATGTCTCTAAATAACCTTTATATATGTCTGTGAAAATAATTCGAAATACTAGACGGAAACTAAGTAATTAAATGCATGGTTTATCCATTTTTTTCAATCCAACATGAATTTTTTTTTCAAACCTGGATGTTATAAACTAGTACTCCCGCTACAAGGTATACTAAAAACAAACATTATGTAATGTAAAAACTGGCTCACCAGTTCTTTTACACAAAAAACCCCATCTTTTTATTCTAATATCAGATCGCATTACACGAACAATCGGGCAACATTTAGATTTCTTTATCACAGTTCCAAATATGAATCACAAGTAGGCCTTTTATGAACTATCGGGCAACATTTAAATTTCTTTATCACAGTTCCAAATATGAATCACAAGTAGGCCTTTTATGAACTATCGGGCAACATTTAGATTTCTTTATCACAGTTCCAAATATGAACCACAAGTAGGCCTTTTATGTGTTTTTGTGTGTATATTATTTGTAAATCGCCTGGCTCAGTATGTGTTATTCGTGTGTTTTTGTTTCAAGAATGAATTATCAACAGTTAAAATATTTGTTTTTGTTGTTCATTGTTTATTTTATTAAATGCATTTTATCGTGATGTGTTGGAACACAAGAGAAACACGGGAAATCGGGACTTCTGTTGATTTATACACGGTATACAAAATACAGGGGGGGAGACAATATGGGACTCATGTTGATTTATACACGGTATGCAAAATACAGGGGGGAGACAATATGGGACTCATGTTGATTTATACACGGTATGCAAAATACAGGGGGGAGACAAAATGGGACTCATGTTGATTTATACACGGTATACAAAAAACAGGGGGGAGACAATATGGGACTTATGTTGATTTATACACGGTATGCAAAATACAGGGGGGAGACAATATGGGACTCATGTTGATTTATACACGGTATGCAAAATACAGGGGGAGACAATATGATTTGTACACGGTATGCAAAATACAGGGGGGAGGGAGACATTATGGGACTCATGTTGATTTATACACGGTATACAAAATACAGGGGGGAGACAATATGGGACTCATGTTGATTTATACACGGTATGCAAAATACAGGAGGGAGACAATATGATTTATACACGGTATACAAAATACAGGGGGGGGGGGAGACAAATATGGGACTTATGTTGATTTATACACGGTATGCAAAATAGTGGTGAAGAGAAATTGGTTATCTTTAATCTAAAAATATAATAAAAAATATAACTAAAAGTATTTATCTCTTATCGACACAGGCTGTTGTAAATGTATAACTGTTCGTATTCTTATCAGGTGTATATGTCCGCTTCATCAAGACCACGTGTTACAATTTAAAACAGCTGATCTGGCAGATATAGTCATTTTTATGACTTATTTATACTTTTGAACTTTTAACAGACCAATATTTTAGATTTTATATGAGAACTAATTAATTATGAACAACTTTGGCTGATCTTGATCATTAACAAATTACATCAGAAAAAAAAACTTTTTTTGTGTCTCAGCTTATATTTAATTTTTTTGGCAAAACAAACTTTTTAGTTCTGCTTTACAACAAATAAGAAAACGTGTGTACAAATATTTTTCTTGGTCTCCTTTAAAACAAACATATGTGCAGAAATATTTTTCTTTCTGCTGAACAACAAATAAAAGAGAAAATTCTTTTTTTTGTCTGACATAACAAATGCGAAAATTTATAAACTTGTGTTTTTCTTAATGTTTTTTTTTTGGTCAATAAATACGGGGTGGGGGTGTTAAGGGTAGGGATGGATCTTTTAAAAAAACTGAAATGAATGTTATTATAGGTCTGTGTTGTAAATGTTTTTCTTGGTAAGCTTTACAACAAATACAGTAGGCACGGGAACCTGTGTATGGGTGCTTTTTCTGTGTCTGCTTTAAAGCAGGTACAGGAACGTAAGTATGAATGTGAGAGTGAGAGTCATTTTGATTCATAAACGTGCTCTTTACACCACTCATTATTTTTTTAGTTATGCCAGTACACCAACTTAGATTAAAAAAATTACTTAAATGTGTTTACCACGCTTATAAACTAAGAAATGAATTTATGTTTTGTTACGTAAATACTGCATATAATAATGTTAAATATTTTTCATTGCCTGGATACATTTTAATTAATTCGCCAACTATCTTACTATTATCTTTGTTTGTGTTATAACACCAATGAAACTTGATGCATAAAAAGCTATTATTATTATTACTTCTGCTCGTACAGAGTTTATGAGTTATCATTTGTCTTTTTACAGATATGGCACCTGATATACATGACTATCGTGTTGTTGTCATTGTCAATATACTGTTTTGACCACGTTGAATATTTCCAAGAAGACATGAATAAAAATTACAACCGTTCATCCGGCATTGCTAAAAAGACCCTTAACGACTTTGTTAAAGATATTAATGAAAACAGAATCCATAATACTACTACAGCATCTGAACTAGATGTTAATCTAGACAAGCCTAATCGGACGTTCTCACCAGAAACGGTATCTAACAAAAGCGTTAAAATGAAAAACGACTGGAAAGAAAACAGTGTCGTAAATGGAAGTATCTATACGGACGAATCTTGGAGAGGAAAAGGAACGTTTATACGACACACGGTTGAAAAAGAATTGATTTTACCATTTTTTGCAATAGATAGGTTGTTTAACTTTATTTTCGGTATTGAATTTATTTTGCGCTTCTTAGCATGTCCGAAAAAGAAGAAATTCTTCACCTTCCTTAATTTTGCTGAATTTATTTCTATAATTGGTTTTAGTCTCACCTTTCACCTTGGGAAACAATGGAGTAGTCTTATACAGGAATGTGGAGACTTTTGCGACCTCACCAAACTCCGAGACGGCAGTGCGACTTTATTTTATTTCCTTGTAGTCGGAAATGTGTTATTGGTATTTAGAAACTTCCGGTTCTTTATGATTGGTCGATTAAATAGTGGATTTAATATTTTGCTGGTCGCAGTGCGGAGAAGTAAACGTGAATTACTGGTATTTACAATAACAATTTTATTTAATGCTATGATTTTTGCTGGTTTCATATTTTACGCCGAAGATGAAGAAAGTATTGCAAATTTCTTTGATGCCTGTTATTGGGCAATAGTCACCATGACGACGGTTGGGTATGGCGACATCCGTCCTAAGTATCCGATGGGTAAATTTGTTGCCGCGTTATGTTCAATTTCCGGTTTATTTCTCCTCACTATGCCAGTGTCTGTTATATCTGGAAACTTTAACCAACTTTATAGACGATACAACTATATAGAATATCAGAATAAATCGAAAAAGAAGAACCAGTCAAAAAATTCAAATACGAACAATTGTGTACAATGTAGAAAATGTTGCCTTTAACGCAACAATTATGAAAACATTCACGTGGATTTTTTTCCAATTTTTGAGACGTTACAGCTACATAGAATATCAAAATAAAGTAAAAAAAAAAAATAAATAAAAAGAGTAAAAAAAAAAAAAAAAAAAAAATCAAATATAAGCAAATGTGTAATGTAGAAAATGTTGTTCTTAATGCAACCTCACCTGGAATATTACAAATAATCTTTGATATTTTTATTCACTGTTGGTAATTTGAATGTATTAGACACAATTAATAGCAAAATAAGAATATATTCATGACAGTGTCTGTCATCAACACAAAATACTGAAAAAGAAATAAGGCTGAAATTGCGTGCGAGATAGGTAGCCCTTTACCTGTCAGTTATTATTTTTTATGAAGATTTTGAAATCTATAGGATTAGCATTAAATAAATAAATAAATAAATAAATAAATAAATAAATAAATAAATAAATAAAAATAACATATCACCGAACCCAATTTTCTTGAGTTTTTATTTCTTGTTTAAACTTAATTTAAAATGTGATATTTTTAAAAATCATTGTCTATCAATAAGCAATGGCGAATATATCGGTTAGATGACTCCTACTTCCGATGAATTTTTATTTTGCTTATCCTAACCCTATCTAGAACCTCATCAAAAATTATAAATTTATTAAAATTAATTAAGTGTGAAGTTCTGTATTCTAATTAAATTTTTCCGCTTATCTTGTTAAGTCTCAGGTGTGATGTGACTCAAACAGGCGTCACAGATGAACGCACCACACGGTGTATAAATGAAACGGACAGTATTTATATGTTTTAAAAAAAGAGCATTTATTTATTTTTAAAAATATTTTAAATATAAATAATCTGCCAAAAGAGAGAGAGACCAAACACTGATGAAAATATCAATAATGAATATAAAATTTATTTATTTATTTATTTATTTATTTATTTATCATCCCACTCTCTCAAGCAAACTTTTAAAACTTTCAATTCAGTAGTTCAGTGCGAAGTTTCCATGTTTGAAGATTTAAAGCTAAAAAAGTTTTTAGTATTTTGATTTCTTTATTATTTCATTATCTTTTTACATAAATCAATTTTTTAGATGGCATATTTCGCTGATGATATAAAACCCACATTTTTACGATGTAAATATTTTGTGAATTATTGTAGAATTTGCTTGCCATAATCTTGTTAGAGGAGAATGTAGAAATTTTATCAAAATAAATAAATAAATAAATAAATAAATAAATAAATAAATAAATAAAACAGAATTATCATCAGCGTATTTTGATAATTAATTTTTTTTTTTAAAATAAAAATACTTTATGTGTCCTCATTTCCAATTTTAAGGGATAACCAATATTGCTATACTTGTCTCCCTATCAACAGGTCAAGTCAACGGATATTTCTGTAGCTGAGTAGTATAGAAGTCATAAATAAACAAATAAACGAGAGAGAGAGAGAGAGAGAGAGAGAGAGAGAGAGAGAGAGAGAGAGAGATGGTCTTATTATATGATATTTATTGTACCATTTTCCTTTCATGATTTACTTTGTAGAGGAAAATGTCATTCTAGTGCTAAGTCTGTAGAAAAATCTGTAGGGAAATTTTATTTTATTTCATTTCAGTTCATCACTGATCAAATGTATAGGTGAAACAAGTAAAAGGGAAAATAACGCACATTCCTTATTGCGAGAGAAATTTCGAGAGATAGTTGCCTTGGCAACAAATACATCACCGTAATTTTACCCATCTTTTGGCATAATGTCCGTTGTTTGTTGAAAGTAGAATAGATATTTTTCATGTATGTTTATCGTATGTTTTGTTTCATTGCTTGCTATAGAAATTTTTGTGTATTTAAAATATCATTGTGCTTGCTATAGAAATTTTGGTGTATTTAAACTTTGTCATAGTGCTGGAACAGAGCACCAGCTTACTGATAACCGCCCGCAGGCTTTGTTCGATTCTCAATGGGGCAAATTATGGTTCTGGATAAAAAAGTTTATTTCAATATGCATGACACATGTCAATGTTTTTCATCCACATAATTTTACGGTCTCGATATTAGTCAAAGTTTAAAACACCATAATTTCACACCGACTGGATGAGCATCTCAAATTTAACTGTTGATGCTACAAGCCATTTGGTTCCTTGGTTTACTAACAGCTTTGTTTTTAATTCTCATCAAACGTTATATTCTGCTTGTACCTTCTGTAATGTATGGGTTGTAAAAAAAAAAAAAAAAAAAAAAAAAAAAAAATTATTTGTAAGAAACAATTTAGATTTTTTTTAATGATTAATTTCACATGTATGATTTATTGTAAGAGCTGTCGCCTCGAAACAGGTGTTAATAACAAGATATTATCTGAATAACTACATTGTCAATTTAAACTAAAACAAGAAAATCATTATTTGTAAACTCTCTCTTCATTCTTCCCGTCACTGCTCATGACACATCATCAAAACTTACATTTTTCTGTTTTTGTCTAAAAAAGAGGTTTGATCTGCCCATTTTTCATAATTTTGATTTTCCTATTTCTTAATTTTTTTTTTACTTCTGGTAAATAATGAATTTGAAGGTAAAAAAAATTAAAAAAATTATTTATAGAAATATCAGTTTAGTTAAGTTGCTACGACAACCATTACCTTTCCTCCAAGTCGTAAATTTATTTTTAAATGCCTCGGTCATTTTTATTAAAGTTTGGATTTGCTGCTTGTATTTTCAAATATTTTCATCTGAAATTTTTATGGATTTTTTATTACATAAGTCATATGCAAATTTTTCAATCAGTTTAAGGAAATAAATATTAAAAAATTTGCATATAAAAATTCGGTCGATATTATCAGCATGCTATAAAATATACCATTCTATAATATTGTGTCTTAAGTAAAATGAAACTTGAAGATCAGCACCTTTCAGTCCAAGAAATACATACATATATGTTCTACCCAAAAACTAACATTTCAGACTATTATCTGTCTTAACTTTCGTCATCGGTTTCTGGTTTAATAAATATGTTTTCAACTGTGTCCATATTCGGCGATACGCCACTTCTGTCGGCAACATCCGGTTGATCATGCGCTTCAACATCCACCTCATTGGTAACTGATCTGTGTTTGTACCATGCAGCTGCTAGGCAACCGATTGAAACCAGGACGAATAAACCAAACACTGTTCCTAATAAAATAGGCAACACATCTGGAATGGAAAAGGAAGAAAAATTAAGAGCAAACTTATACAGTGTCTAGTGAATTACTTATTCTCTGTATATTGTAGAAGGACACAATCAAATTAATGTATCTATATTTGGTTTGCATTGTACTTATGTCATTAAGCAGCGATGCAATTGCAAGAAAATAATAATAATAATAATAATAATAATAATATAATAATAATAATAATAATAATAATAAAGATTAACAAAGATAAAAAGAAATAACATTTGTTGTGTTTGGCGATATTATCTTTCAACAAACAATCGGTATACCAATGGGCACAAACTGTGCACCTTTGCTTGCTGATTTGTTTCTTTATTTATTTGAATCAGAATTTTTACAGAACCTTGTCAAATCTGGAGAAAAGACTGTCGCTAAATCATTCAACTACACATACAGATATATAGATGACGTTCTTTCTCAAAATAATCACAAATTTGGAGAATATGTGAATGCCATCTATCCAAGTGAGATTGAAATAAAAGACACGACAGATTCGCCATGTTCTGCTTCATATTTGAACTTATACCTCAGTTATGACACCCATGAAAGGTTACGTCTGAAGCTATATGACAAACGTGATGACTTCAATTTTTCTATTGTCAACTTTCCGTTTCTTTGCAGTAATATCCCTGCTTCTTCTGCGTATGGTGTATATGTTTCACAGTTAATACGGTACGGTAGAGCTTGTTCCCACTATGGGAACTTTCTGCAACGAAGCAAATTACTTACAATTCAATTGTTGACACAAGGATATTGCAAGCCTAGGCTAAGCAGGGCCCTTAAAAAGTTTTATGGCCGTCATCACAATATTGTTGATAAGTATGTAGTCACTGTATCCCAACTTATACTTGGTATATTTGACTTACCATAGTTCTTTGTTCCTTTCATTCTCAAAATTGACTTGCACGTGACGGATGTAGCTAGCTAGACAGGAGGTGCTTACCCTTCCGAAGCACCCGGCCTCACTTCCTTGATGAATGTTCACGTGTATAACATATTTTGCCAGTTTGCAAAGTTTTTACTTTGTTTTTTTTTGGGATTGTGATATGGACAAAGGACTGGTATGTTTGTTTTATTTGGAACTATTGTTTCTTATTTTCACTTCTTTTT
Organism: Tegillarca granosa; assembly: GCA_029721355.1. NCBI lineage: Eukaryota > Metazoa > Mollusca > Bivalvia > Arcoida > Arcidae > Tegillarca > Tegillarca granosa. Next base: position 24,528,249 of record CM056607.1, read on the forward strand.
TAAATGAAATTCCGATCATTGGATTTGGAATATCTTATACATATAGCATTTTAGATATTTCTGTAAGCGCTTGAAACGTGTCACATAGTGTAACATGACAGGTTCAAATCAAGTTCATATTGAACGTTACAGATACTTACGGAATTATGGATGTTTTCTTTGCACACTCGGGTTATTTGTCACAATCTCTGAACTGGCGCCTCGATATAAGTGAAATAATCTTGACTAGGGCGTAAAACACCATTACTCCACACTTCCATATTCCTTTTAAATAACGAATTATATCATAATTACCTTTACTCTCTGTCATGTCGACATCACTAGTAAATCCAACATGTGTTTATATTTGTATAAGAATTCATTAACAATTCATAATTATAACACTTTATGTTTTGTTTATAATGTTCTAAATGTTTTTAAATCCTAATTCTTCTAGGTCAAACGTCAATCTGGATATACCCGTATTAAAAACATACCAAACCAAACAGATCAGCGATTAAACGTAGAGGTTAAAAGGTAATTCATTAATCCAGGCTTGCTTTCTACTTACCTCTATGACGCCACGTTCAAATAACGTGTACGTTCATAGGTCTATTAGAAGGTTAATGATAAACTTGACACGGTTAATCGATTTATTGATATTATAACATCAGTATTTACCAGAATTTTGTAATAAATGATGATTATTTAACTATCAACTGTCCAGATATCACAGATGAAATGTAATTTTTATTTAAAATCAATTATGACTTCAATACAACATAATGGATTACATTTACACATCGGTTGTCCTTATCTCTTCATTAATAATTGTTGGAGCTGGATAAGGAAATGGCAACCGTAAAATTGGAACTTTTAAAATAGCATAATGATTTTATCTGGAAAATTGTGGTAACAATAGTCATATCCTCCTCTTTACGATTCAGATTTAGCAAGTATTGGATCACGTAAACAATATTCTTGGGTGACAAATACCTACTCTTTTAAATTTAATACCTCTTAAAAAGTTTTCCGCCTCGAGAGCGGGAAATCGTGGGTTCGAATTCTGGCCGGATAATACATAAGACTTTAAAGTTTGAGATATGTCTTCCTCGCTTGGCGCTCGGCATTAGGAGGATAAAGTATCGACTGGTTTCACCCAGTGCCAGGATAATGGACTTGGGGGAGTGGGATACTTGCTGTGACATACTGACTCGATGAACTAGTACCTTACCAAAAAAAAAGTCGCCCCGAGTACGCGTTAGTGCCTGACAGTCCGTAATACTCACTCGCACATCTCACTCATACATAAACTTGTTCTTAGATTAATCTATAGAGAATGATAACCTTGCTATGGTCGCGAATAGCTGAAAATTTGCTGATGCAACGTAAAAACATCAACAACAACAACACACGTGCGCGCGCGCACGTGCATATTATTTTCAATAGACTATCAGGGAACGTAGCTGTAAAGAGAGTTATTTGTGAAAGCATATCTTCAACTGTTTCAATTGAATTTTGTTACTGTAGGTGAGTGAAACACCATGGTTATGTTTTAATTTTTGTTATAGAAATCCCCTGATTAAGTCTATCATCAATTTACAGTCGAACTTGGTTACATTGAAATTAGAGGTACTTATTCATTTTGTTCAAAATAACCGAATTTCAATATATGTCAATTCGAACAAAAAGGAATATATGCTGTTGGCAAAAATGTGTAAGGATGTCTATTAATTTTTATTATTTCACATTTTTCGTTTATTTTTTGTTGGAAGTAGCCTACAACTCGTTGATTCTCCATTGCGCAATTATTGTTTTGTCTCAAACTTATCCATTGTGATTATTGTTCAAATTTTATTTTTTTTTTCGTATTCTGGATGGAGACAGCTGCCTGGTCACATATGTGTACATGTTTATGTGTTTACAATCACGTATAGTTGCCGCCGTGCATCTGTAAAGGTAATGTTTTACCTGAGCGAACACTGACCGGGTCATAAACATTGCTTCCTCACATGGCGTTGAGAAGATAAAATATCGGCTGGTTCATGCGGTTCCAGGTTGATGGACAGGGGAAGTGGTTTGCTTGCCAGCACATTACCAAAAAAGTCGCCCTGAGTGCGCGCTAGTACATGACAGGGCAACAAGCCACAAAACACACTCGCACATCACACGCATGCATGGACTTGTTCTTAGATTATTCGATAGAGTTTAATAACCTTGCTCTCGTCGCAAATATCTGAAAAAATGCTGATGCAACTTTAAACAACGTTACAATAACAACAATCTTTGTTTGATTTTATTTTTATATATTTTGCTGTATGTTCCAATGAGGGTATGGTGCGTATATGTATGTTTGCTATCTGTATTGCAGTTACACGCATTATCTACCATAAAACAAAGGATGATAATCTTTTATTACTAGAATTCTGTAAACTATGGTGGTACCTTCACAAAATGATACACATGATCACTTTGTTTAAAATGTAATAGAAATGTATCCCAGAATTTGATGGACAAACTGATAAAAATACCAGAGTTAACACAACTCACGGCATTGACAGCCACATAAAAAAGACTGAGTAAAAATTTGGCAGTGGAAAGCCACACAGATAAAAAACAGAACAAGACAAACACATGAAAGAAACCATTTACGTTTTTGAAAGGACCGAATGGGGGTGAAATAACCAAACCCTTAAGGGCGGTCACATGAATCAAAATAAATGCAATAAATATTATTATTTATTTAATGAAATATTTGCAAATCATAATTGTATTTATTGAGCTTTCTTTAATTTGTCCGTTTCCTTGGCAACACTATAAAATTCAATTTTATTAAGAGAAGATATCCCTACAATGATTCCACATACTTCTAAGACCGAAACTAAAGGCATACATACCATAGCTACCAACCATATTACAACTACCCCAATATATCCGTACTGCTGTTTATCGAATGTCATTACGACACCTAGTGTTGTTGTTAAAATAACACCACTCTGATTAATGACTAATAGTAAACGAATAATCGGAGGGAAATATAAAGGGAAAACGTAAAATAAAACCATATCCGGTACTGATATTAAACATAAAATAGAATTCAAAATGAGGAGAAGTATCCCTATTTTGTTCTTAAATGGGATGGTTTTTAGCATTACGCCTAACATTAAACCTTTATACCATCGCCCGCGTTGATTGATGAAGTCCATAAATGTAAACGGACTTTGTTCTAACATATGTCCTTTAATGAAGCCGAATGAATAGCCTTTACTTGCGGCTACCATTCCGAATACACAGTCCTCAGTAATACTACCCTCAGGTCCAAAGTCAAATCCCACATCAACTTCACTCGATGCTTTGGCAACAATAAACGATCCTTTCCAGTTGAAGAATGGCACGTGGAGTATACTTAAAGCAAATCGTAAACAACCATAATCGGCTCCGGCTCGGTATAAATCACCAAAAGTCGTGACCCAATTGACCACCTTGTCATCTAAATAAGCTATCGATCCTTGTCCAAAGTCATGCTCGCCTCGGTCGGTGAATTCCGTTATACCTTTAACAGCTGACTCCGTTAAAAGGGTCTCTTCGTCTAAGTGAATAATCCAGTCGTTTTCAGCCAACGTATTCATTTCCGGTTCCAAACAATAATGAAGGGATCTACCTTTGAATAAAGAACCGTTCGGCGATTTATAATCCTCAGGAACTAATATCTCTCGAACCTTGAGATTTTCATCAAATCCAATAAAGTTAGCAGTCACAACTTCATACTGATAATTTTTCATTCTCATACGTTTTAAAATTTGCAACATTCCTTTTCGCGGTTTTTCTTACGAGATTTTTATTGAACCCTCTTGTAACAACGCGAAATATATGTGAGTGTGTGTCCTTGGTTTCTGTTGGCATACTTGTTCTGATATTGAAAGGATTGTAAAACAAAATACTTATTATATTAGCAAAACAATTCAGTCTAGGAAGTCTGTGTAGCAGTCGTATGATGTATAATACCATTAAGAAAGATCCACATTCCATGTAACTGCCAAATGATTGATCAACAGTATAACACTGCCACCATAGCAACATGTTGAGTACGAAGAATGCTATCAACAATAGATGCTGCAATGTTGTCCTAATAATAATAATAATAATAATAATAATAATAATATATAATAATAAAGATGCCTGACAATTATTATTAACATACATAAAACTTGTTCAAATACGCATTTCATTTAAAATTAAAAATGTTTACTTAGAAAAGAATACAACACAAGGTAATCTAATGTTAGAAGTGTCTAAAATTTCTTAATTTTTCGTTTATACAAATTACCCCTTTTGGTGAGTTACAAATGATGTAATATTAAATAACTGTAGTCTATATAAAGAAAAACGTTATGGAATTTCTACATAAAGTTATAAATTGAAAAAAAGCTCAGGTGTTCCGACTGACCTTAAATTGATTTAAGTGAAATCAGTAAATTTATCTTAGTCTGGAATTAAAAATTTTTACTAAAAAATCTTGGTTAGGAATCTTAATCGGAGCTTTGAAAATGATGTTTTATTTTCATTTTTGAATTATATTAGTTCATATAATCTAAAGAGTAACATGTACTGACAATGGTACTGTACATAAATTATGGCATATAATTTAAATTAATTTTTGTGCACTTCTATTATACCTTGCTGAAATACGTACATTTTATCCATAGCTAAAAATCAATCCGGATATGTATGAATAAAACACTGTTCAATAATGACTTGTTGCAAACATATGGGCATGTTTATATACCTCTTAGAATAAACATTCATTTTAATAGCCCAAGGTATGTTACAATGAAACAAAACAGTTAGTGGACATTAATTGTGATATATAGATAATAAAACTGTTTAAATTTACATATTATCTCCTGGATTGCAAAGGTCAGTTTATGGCATATAAATTAAAAATAGTTTTTGTGCACTTCTATTATACCTACTGCATTTTGCCTGAAATACGTACATTTTATCCATAGCAAAAATCAATCCGGATATTTATAAATAAAACACTGTTCAATAATGACTGTTTGTAAACATATGGGCATGTATATATACATTTTATGATAAACATTCATTTTAATAGCCCAAGGTATGTTACAATGCAACAAAACAGTAAGTGGACATTAATTGTGGACATTAATCAACCTGTTTAAATTTACAATTTATGGTTGCAAATTGTTACTTTATCTCTATTTTAATTTCATTTTAATCTGCAACCGTGGCTCTACAGTAATTTTGGTTTAAATATGAAATTGTGTTTGTTTCTTTGAATTAGATATGGTTTCATTAAAACATTGTGTGTGACTTTGTCTCTGATCTCATTATCGTTAAATTTAACCAGTAACTGTTACAAGTAATTGTGGTTCTTGCCTAATTATGGTTTCCTTTTAACTTGCGTTTTTTTTGTCCAATTATGGTTTCAATTCAACCAGTAATTGTGTTTCTTGTCTAATTACGGTTCATTTTAACCAGTAACTGTGTTTTTGGTCTAATTATGGGTTCATTTAGTCTAATTATGGTTCAGTTTGACCAGTAATTGCGTTTTGGTCTAATTATGGTTTTATTTAGTCTAATTGTGGATTTCTGGTCAAATTATCGATGCAACGTCAAAACTTGTTGATTTGTTTCTTATCTACAACATAATTTGTATAAAATACAGATTCTTTATAAATCTGTGGAACCTGTACCAACTTAATATAAATAAGTTCATGAAATAGTTATATATTGCACCGTAAAACCATGTTAAAATGAGTATTACACTAAAAAAATTTAAATTAGAAATATATTAACAGAATTTCTTACATAGTTTCAGATATAAAGATAAGCTGGATGACTAAATGCTTGAATTTTAAGTTTTTAAATTTTTTACGTGTCCGACACTCATTTGTGTCTGAATTCTGATCTTGAACACTCTTTGAGTTATACAGAATACCCGACCAAACTCGGGAGCTTGTACTGCTCTTCTGTTGAGATGGCTTTTGGCAAGTAACAACCATCTTCTCTCCTTTATCGTAATAGACCACTGCGGTAGCTCAGCTGGTAGAGTGCTCGCTCCGTAAGTGGGATGTCGTGGGTTCGAACCCCGGCCGGGTCTGACCCAAGACTTGAAAGTGGGTAGTGACTGTTCTTTCGCCAAGCACTCGGCATAACGAAATGAAAGTCACGATTCTTTCGGATGGGAACTGAAGATAAATGAGGTCCCGTGTCACGGCGTGGCACGATAAAGAACCCTGCTGTATAATGCCATCAGCGCAACGCACAGGCAAAATTTCTGCACTTTTCGCCTATAGCTGGAGACGTCTCGATATAAGTGAAATATTCTTGACTGGGACGTTAAACACCATTACTCACTCACTCACTCCTTTATCGTAATACAAAATAAAAGAGTTGTCTCGCTTTCTTAGTCTTTTTCTTCTTTTTCCAGTTAGTATTCTTCATAGCACAGTAAAGTTTTTTTTTTTTTTTTTTTTTTTTTTTTTTTCTTTTTTTTGTTTTTTTTTTTTTTTTTTTTTTGTAAATATTTTTAACAGCGCCATCACTTCGTCTTTATTACGAAAAACAATTGAAAAACACTAGCAAAATAAAAGAATCGTTAATTCGATAGGGCATTTAATAGCACATGTACGACAATAGTATGCGTCATGTACATTGACGTATCGACATCTTGGCAAAATGATAACTTTGTCATTGGATTTAATATGCATTGAAAGAAGATAGTTCTGTTCTCAGTGCAGAAGGATGTCGGTTTTCTCTTGTAAAGTTACATAAAATATTGAGGTCATTTAAACAGAAATTAAGTTAAATTGTTGAATTGCACTAATCCCAGTGCTTTAAAAATTACCTTTTTTAGCGAAAAAAGAGACAGAAGGATGTCGTTTTTCTCTTGTAAAGTTACATAAAATATTGAGGTCATTTAAACAGAAATTAAGTTAAATTGTTAAATTGCACTAATCCCAGTGCTTTAAAAATTACCGTTTTTAGCGAAAAAAGAGACAGAAGGATGTCGTTTTTCTCTTGTAAAGTTACATAAAATATTGAGGTCATTTAAACAGAAATTAAGTTAAATTGTTAAATTGCACTAATCCCAGTGCTTTAAAAATTACCGTTTTTAGCGAAAAAAGAGACAGAAGGATGTCGTTTTTCTCTTGTAAAGTTACATAAAAATATTACAGAAATTTAAGTTAAATTGGCTTCGAAAAAAAGTTTAAATAGGAATTAGGTAAAACAAAAAATAACATCAAGAATTGATTTATTTGATTTATTTTGGAAAACATTTATTTAAATGAACCATACAACTGTTGTTGTTTTACAAAGCTCATAAACTGTCTTTCGTGTGACAGTTATAGGGGATGTTTTTTTATTTATTTTGAACGATACAGCATTTATCAGCTTCATCTTGATACTAAGGTATAAAATTATATATAGATATTGCAGTTTAAAAAACGATGTATTTATGATATTTAGGACTTAAGTAAAGTAATAAATATATACCTTCCAGTCGAGATTTTTATACTTATATCGAGGCGGCCAGTTCTGTTGTGTATAAGGTAAGAACAAAAATACAAAAATAGTCCAGGCTCCGGTTCTACAATCATTCTTTAACTAAGATTAAGTCATATCCAGGCAGTCAGTTCTGTTGTATACAAACAGTAACGGATTCATAATAAGTATTTCGACCAAACCACTGAAAATTATATTGGGCCTTTGAAGTTATAATTGAGAATTGCTAGTTTTTCGAGTAATGCCTAATCAAACAAAAAACATACCTGTCCATGTTCAAGTCAAGATCCTTAAAGCAAAATCAAAACTATGAAAAATTGGCCAATAAAGCTAAACACGCGAAAAAGTGAGACCGGGTGCTTCGAAAAGGTAAGTTGGTTCGGTCTAGATATTAACGAATAGTTGTTCTCGTAGCAAGACAAAACATTATCAACTTTTTAATATGCAATGTACTTAGACGGTAAATTGTTAACACTTCTCCTTAATAACCTTTTGGAATCTCGATAAAAGCGAAGTGATACAGACTTGGATGTGACATAAAAACATTTTTAAAATTCTACTCAATAATACTTATACTGTTTTAAGTGCCTCGCAACATATGCAAGAAGATGAAATTTAATTTAAACTTTTGTAATAAAAAACCAATCGAGTTAAAATGAGGTTTTATATATAGGTTATACTACTGATATACAATTGTCGGTTTGATAAATAATAAACACATACTGACCGATGTCCGTCCCCTGTTGTTATGATAAACAACCATTTTGTCCATCATGTTAATATCATGCTAGTATCGATATGTCAAAATCGCAATGTTGTCATCGTGTTGTTGGCCGTCCGATTATTTTCAACTGTCATTATATCAAAATTACCATTTTGTCATGTCGGTATGTCAATGTCAGACAAGTGTCGATGTGACAAAGTCATCATTTTGTCATAATGACAGCATGTCATTGTCAGAAAAGTGTCGATATTAAAAAGTCATCATTTTGTCATCATGTCAGCATGTCAATGTCAGACAAGTGTCGATATGACAAAGTCATCATTTTGTCATTATGTCGGCATGTCAATGTCAGACTAGTGTCGATATGACAAAATCATCATTTTGTCATCATATCGGTATGTCAATGTCAGACAAGTGTCGATATGACAATATCATCATTTTGTCATCATGTCTGTATGTCAATGTCAGACAAGTGTCGATATGACAATGTCAGACAAGTGTTGATATGACAAAGTCATCATTTTGTCATCTTGTCGGCATGTCACTGTCAGACAGGTGTTTATATGAAAAAGTTATCATTTTGTCATCATGTCAGTACGTCAGTGTACATGTCAGACAAGTGTCGATATGACAAAGTTACCATTTTGACGTCATGTCGGCATGTCAATAACAGACAAATATCGATATGACAAAATCGTCATTTTTTTTCATCATGTCGGCATGTCAATGTCAGACAAGTGTCGATATGACAAAGTCATCATTTTGTCATTATGTCGGCATGTCAATATCAGACAAGTGTCGATATGACAAAGTCGTCATTTTGTCATCATGTAGTGATATATATTTCCGACCAGTGCCGATATCAACAGTTTTTCTTCATTTGGACCGTACATTGTCTGCTCAGTCAATCAGTCGATAGGTATCCGCCCAGTGGTCATCAGTCTTGTTTTATTTATCTTCTAAACTCTTCTTTTTTCGTCCAGTTGTTAAAGTGTAAAACAGTCTCATGGTAGCAAAAACCTTAGTGCTCTTAGTACGTTGTTTTCATTTTAACAATTTCCGCTTCGTGTTTTAGTATCACTTCCATTCCTAACCATCTTCTCGAGAAAGAAATACTTTACTTTGTAAACAACATAGCATTTATAATTAAAGAACATTAAAGATCATATCATGCCGAATATCCAACTGTGATACATATATGTTTATTTGAAGTAAAAATAGCTTGCACAGATGTTTTTAATTCGACAATTATTCGGTAGAGATAAGCACGACCTGTAAAATTCTGATAGAAAAGACAACATTTGCTGTGACGGAATTTTAACACTAGAAAATCGTGTCTAGGTAATGACGTAAGACATAAATAAATTTTAAAGTGGGAGGTAAAATTTAAAATATTCCACATGCATAAGTAAACGTTTGATTTAGCTGGAATGAAAATTATACAAAAATATCCCTCACAGGCTAATTTAATACTCAGTTATGGGGTATTCGTGAATTTACTATACAGAAGTATAAAGTAATAATAAATTGGTGTCAGGTTGGTAAAAAAAAATACCATACAATTTTAAAAGGTTGCAAATTACTAGTTGTGATGATGGTTGATTGGTTGGTTACGTTACATTACAATCTGTTTCTTTTACTCGTGACTAGAAGGTTTCTTATTTATCTTAAAGATGATGAATAGAAACATTAAATTTAATTGAACGTGAGTTTGTTGTTAGTTAGTGTACTTTATCTGTTTTGTACAACTGCTCTCTTAAGGCGACATTTAAGAGTGTAAAACACTCAATACACGTAGTAATTTGGAAAATATACTTTAAAAAATCTTGACTTGGATGTCAAATAATATCACTCCATCCCACTCTGCAATACAAACATCTCAGAATCGAATCTTAATATGGCATATCATAACATGATGAAGTTTGTCAATTAGCTTGTTGAATGTCGATGGTTTTCTCTAGGTACTCTGATAGCATGATAAAGTTTGTCAGTTAGCTTATTAATGTCGATGGTTTTCTCCTAGGTACTCTGATAGCATGATAAAGTTTGTCAGTTAGCTTAGTTGAATGTCGATGGTTTTCTCTAGGATACTCTGATAGCATGATAAAGTTTGTCAGTTAGCTTAGTTGAATGTCGATGGTTTTCTCTAGGTACTCTTGATAGCATGATAAAGTTTGTCAAGTTAGCTTGTTGAATGTCGATGGTTTTCTCTAGGATACTCTGATAGCATGATAAAGTTTGTCAGTTAGCTTGTTGAATGTTCGATGGTTTTCTCTAGGTACTCTGATAGCATGATAAAGTTTGTCATTAGCTTGTTGAAATGTCGATGGTTTTCTCTAGGTACTCTGATAGCATGATAAAGTTTGTCAGTTAGCTTGTTGAAATGTCGAGTGGTTTTCTCTAGGTACTCTGATAGCATGATAAAGTTTGTCAATTAGCTTGTTGAATGTCGATGGTTTTCTCCAGGTTCTCTGATAGCATGATAAAGTTGGTCAGTTAGCTTGTTGAATGTCGATGGTTTTCTCTAGATACTCTGATAGGCATGATAAAGTTTGTCCAATTAGCTTGTTGAAATGTTGATGGTTTTCTCTAGGTACTCTGATAGCATGATAAAGTTGTTGTCAGTTAGCTTGTTGAATATCGATGGTTTTCTCTAGGTACTCTGATAGCATGATAAAGTTTGTCAGTTAGCTTGTTGAATGTCGATGGTTTTCTCTAGGTACTCTGATAGCATGATAAAGTTTGTCAGTTAGCTTTGTAAATGTCGATGGTTTTCTCTAGGTACTCTGATAGCATGATAAAGTTTGTCAGTTAGCTTGTTAAATGTCGATGGTTTTCTCTAGGTACTCTGATAGCATGATAAAGTTTGTCAGTTAGCTTGTTAAATGTCGATGGTTTTCTCTAGGTACTCTGATAGCATGATAAAGTTTGTCAGTTAGCTTATGTTGAATGTCGATGGTTTTCTCTAGGTACTCTGATAGCATGATAAAGTTTGTCAGTTAGCTTATTAAATGTCGATGGTTTTCTCTAGGTACTCTGATAGCATGATAAAGTTTGTCAGTTAGCTTTTTAATGTCGATGGTTTTTCTAGGTACTCTGATAGCATGATAAAGTTTGTCAGTTAGCTTGTTGAATGTCGATGGTTTTCTCT